>BQNB010105969.1:4054-23489 GCA_026074375.1 Tanacetum coccineum | reverse complement strand
TGGTTCCTTGTGATAGATACGTTTTATGAATACGCACGCAGAACTTGATATAAATAGGAAATTGTTTCTTGACAAGAAGTCTTAAGGTAACTACTCTCAGCATGGCATGGTCCTTCCTGAATTATACATAGTTGATCAGGCCATGTATAATTGAGGACTAACGATGCATTGCTCATTTTCGTCAAAATAGCATCACGATTTCATGATATTTGTGGGAGTGGCTTATATAAATAAGTAGAGAATTAAAGTAAACTTGACAAAATACATTGATTTGATAGATAATTTGAAATCATTCATACAATCACAACAGAAACTTAAGAGGAAATACAACGAGAATTCTTAAAGGAATAGAGTTTAAGCACTGATATCGTCCTCTATGTCATTAAGGTCTCGATCGGCTTCTCCTCCTCCTAATGTATGCACCAATCCACGTGCTTTAGTACCTTCAGCCTGGTTTCCATGGTTCTGGTTCTTTAGCTCTAGGCAATCACTCTTGTAGTGCCCTAGATTCCCACATTCATAGCAAGTGAGGGTTCTTTGATTCCTAGCGGCATCAGGATTTCTACAATCCAGGGTCATGTGGCCAATCTTCTTGCAATTCCCGCACTTTACAGTACATGGCCCATTATGGTGTAGCTTGCACCTGTTTCACAATGGAAGAGTTCCAGCATACTCCTTCTTTTTACCAGTCCCAGTGGCGTAAGATTGAGCCACATTTTGTCTCTTGGGAGATTGTTGTTGAGCTTGGTTGTTGTTATCAAGTTTCATCTTATTCTCAGCTTGACGTTCACCAAGAGTGCTGATCTTTTTATCCATCAATTCAGTTGCCATTTCAATAGCATCCTGCATTGTTTTCGGCCTTGATGCCATAACACTTCCGTGAATCATGTCGGGCAGACCACCGACATATTTCTCAATCTTATCAGACTCCTCAGGAAACATCCTGACACACAACAATGCTAGTCCCTAAAAACGTTGATTGTAGCCTAGTACATCAGTACCTTATACTTTCAAATTCCACAACTGTTGGAAACACAAAAAGTGTCGGTCACTTCCAAGTTGTAACAGGTCTTAGCTCGTAGTTAGTGTAATGATTAGATTAGTAATCTAGTCCGGTCCAAGGCCCATGGGAGGCCCATCATAGCCTATGGCCGGCCATCATGTATGTATATAATCCCTCTCCTAGCCTTGGAGAGGGGTTGGTTGTTCCATTTGTAACATTTCATCATAATACACTTCATCCATTCCATCCATTCTCTATCTCTAACATCACAACCCACATCTCACTCTTGTTCTTGGTTTGATCATAAGATTACTAGAATTCTACAATTGGTATCAAGAGCCATGGAGTGGTGTGTTTAGTTTTTGTGTTTGATTTGTGTTCAAAAACCTTTACAAAGAGCAAAATAGTGATTCAAATTTTTTGGCTTAAAAACCTTAAAGTTTTCATTTTTATTGTTCCTATAGGGTTAGTAACACTAGTTGTACAAGAATTTTTTGCTAAAAACCATTAAAAATTGTGTCTTTTTGAGTTTTGAAAATTTGAGTTTCGTAGTAGTTGGTCCCTTAAAGGATTTGGGAGCTGTGTTGATGCAGCGAGAAAAGGTGATGCGTACGCCTTGAGGTAACTTAGAAAGAGTGAAGAAATTATACGAACCCATGACTTGATTTGGGAGCGGTGGTTTTTGCTCTTGGACTTTGGAGAATTATTTGTACGGCACTAATATGTACGGGTATACACCGATCACAAAAGGCCTAAATACAATTTTGGAATCAGAAGAGCTAAATAGAGGCGCGTAGCTGGATCAACTTCTGAGTGATTACGATTGTGTTATTCGTTATCAACCGGGAAAGGCGAATGTGGTCGCTGATGCGTTAAGCAAGAAGGTAAGAAACGATTCGAGGGCGTGCTTATTGGTGACGGTACATAACAATTTACCCGAAAAAATTTGAAATGCACAAGTTAAAGCGTGCAAGGAGGAAAATATTGGTGCCGAAGGATTTCGTGGCGAAGGGGAGCCATTTGAAGTTAGATCCGATGGTACGAAATGTCTGAAGGGACGAGTATGGTTACCATTATTTGGAGGGTTAAGAGGCCTAATCATGTTGGAATCTCATAAATCAAAATATTCCATTCATCCTGGATTGGATAAAATATACCATGATTTGAGGAAGTTATACTGGTGGCCGAATATGAAAGTTGACATTGCGACATATGTCAGTAAGTGCTTGACATGTGCTAAAGTCAAGGCTGAACATCAAAAGCTGTCAGGATTACTTCAGCAGCCAGAAATCCCTGTTTGGAAATGGGAGAGAATTACAATGGATTTCATTACAAAGCTTCCAAGAACACCATCTGGATATGATTCAATTTGGGTCATTGTTGACCGATTAACTAAATCTGCTCACTTTATTCCGATGAATGAGAAGTATAAAATGGAGAAGCTTACTCGATTGTATTTGAAGGAGATTGTTTGTAGGCACGGGGTGCCTGTGTCGATTATTTCGGACAGAGACCCTCGTTTCGCATCAAGGTTTTGGAGATCTCTTCAAAGGTCATTGGGGACAAATTTAGATATGAGCACTGCTTACCATCCTGAAACTGATGGTCAGAGTGAAAGAACGATACAGACATTAGAAGACATGTTGCGTGCTTGCGTGATTGACTTTGGTAGTGACTGGGATAAGCACTTACCTTTGGCTGAATTCTCATACAATAATAGTTATCACGCTAGTATTAAAGCCGCACCTTTTGAAGCTCTATACGGAAGGAAATGTAGATCGCCTGTATGTTGGAGTGAGGTTGGAGATGCCCAACTCACGGGACCAGAAATGATTCGTGAAACGACAGAGATGATTGTGCAAATCAAGAACCGATTATTAGCTGCTCGTAGTAGACAGAAAAGTTATGCGGATGTGAGACGTAAACCTTTGGAGTTCGAAGTAGTGACAAATGTTATGCTTAACGTATACCGTGGAAAGGTGTTGTTCGATTTGGAAAACGTGGGAAATTAAGTCCCCGTTATATTGGACCATTCAAGATTTTATCAAGAATAGGTCCGGTGGCATATAAACTGGAATTACCCCGAGAGCTTCAAGGAATACACAATACATTCCATGTGTCGAATTTAAAGAAATGTTTATCAGATGAAGACCTTATCATTCCATTCGACGAAGTAAGGATCGACGAAAAGTTGCATTTCATTGAAGAACCCATTGAAATCATGGATAGAGAAGTGAAACAACTTAAGCAAAGTCGGATTCCTATAGTTAAAGTTCGATGGAACTCGAGTCGTGGACCGGAATATACTTGGGAACGGGAGGACCAGATGTGGAAGAAATACCCTCGTCTCTTCGATTTTAAAAAGAAGCGAGCAACAAGATGAATTGATCTTCGAGGACGAAGATCCTTGTTAGGAGGAAATGCTGTGACAATCCGTCAATTTCAGGTCATTATTTTATTCTCGAGTATTAATTATAATTTTCATTTTTATATTGAGATATGAACTCACGACTAACCGGGAAGAAATTAGGGCTTACAATTGTAATTTACGCGACGTTTACAAAGAATCGGTGAATCCTACGTTAAGCATCGACGTTTATATTTTCAAAATGCCGTAGAAATATTCTTATTACATTCGTTTTTATTTTTCGTATTACGTGCATTTTCTTTTCGTACCTTACGTAAAATTATTACGAGCAATGTTTATAATTATTGTTCGTCTAGTACCGTACGTAAATTAAATTTTTAGAAAAGTATCCCAATTAATATAGAACTATTTTTATCTTGTTCGTTTTTACTTTGTGGTTTCGCCTTAACTTTCGTTATATTTTACATTGATACCCGTTAGCCTCAAAACTACCTACCTATCTTAAAATTCATACCCTAAACATTATAATCACTATTAATAAAACACAAATCTTGTAAAATCACCTCATATGAGGCGTGGCACTATATGAGGAGGGACTAGGACAAATGTCCTAGTCAATTGCATGTGTAAGATTTATAAAATCAAATCTTCACTTTCATTTTCTCATAGTTAAGAAAATATTTCACACACATCTCTTGGTTCCTCCCCTCCTTGCCGTGAACTAGGACACCAAGAACAACAATGTTATCAATTTTCTTCAATCACAAATATTACTAGTTAAACCTTAACCCTTGTATCATTCCTATTTAATACCATCATAAAATCCATCATATAACCACATTTGGGGCTGAAGTTAATCAAGAAATCTATCAAGTTTTGGGTAAAGAAATTGGTCATCAAAAACAATAAGGGTGAAGACCAAGTTTGAAGTTGAAGCCTCGTCTATTTCTTTTGATCATTTGATCATCATCACTATTTTTCTTGTGGTAAAATTTCATAAATTTTGTTATCATTATATTCTTGTATTTTTCTTCATTCCAAATGTATATGTATATGTATTGAGAAATGATGATCAAAAAGTTTTATGGGGTTGCATGTGTTTAGATCTAGGTTAAATGCTAAACTAAATGATCTAATTGTTAAAAAATTGATAAATAGTCGTGACTTTTGTCAATTTTTTTAACAATTAGATCATTAGTTTAGCCATTTTAACCTAATCTAAAACACTGCACCCCATAAAACTTCGTGATCATCATTTCTCAATACATATACATATACATTTGGAATGAAGAAAAATGCAAGAATAGAATGATAACAAAATTTATGAAATTTTACCACAAGAAAAATAGTGAGGATGATCAAATGATCAAAAGAAATAGACGAGACTTCAACTTCAAACTTGGTCTTCACCTTATGTTTTTTTATCACCAATTTCTTTACCAGGAATCTTGATAGATTTCTTGATTAACTTCAGCCCCAAATGTGGTTATATGATGGATTTTTGATGGGTTTTAAATATTAGGAAATGGGATTACAAGAGTTAAGGTTTAACTAGTAATATTTGTGATTGAAGAAAATTGATAACATTGTTGTTCTTGGTGTCCTAGTTCACGGCAAGGAGGGGAGGAACCAAGAGATGTGTGTGAAATATTTTCTTAACTATGAGAAAATAAAAGTGAAGATTTGATTTTATAAATCTTACACATGCAATTGCTATGGACATTTATATCCTAGTCCAGTCCTATATAAGTGCCACGCCCTCATTTCTGAGGTGGATTTTACAAGATTTGTGTTTTATTATAGTTAGTGATTATAAGTGTTTAGGGTCATGAATTTTAGATAGGTTAGGTTAGTTTTGAGGCTTAACGGGTATCAATGTAAATATAACGAAAGTTAAGGCGGAAACCCACGAAAGTAAAAACGACAAGATAAGAAATAGTTCTACATTTAATTGGGATAGTTTTCTGAAAATTTAATTTACGTACGGTACTAGACGAACAATAATTATAAACATTGCTCGTAATAATTTTACGTAAGGTACGAAAAGAAAATGCACGTAATACGAAAAATAAAAACGAATGTAATAAGAATATTTCTACGACATTTTGAAATATAACGTCGATGCTTAACGTAGGATTCACCGATTCTTTGTAAACGTCGCGTAAATTACAATTGTAAGCCATAATTTTTCCCGGTTAGCGGTGAGTTCATATCTCAAATATAAAAATGTAAAAGTAATTAATTAATACTCGAGAATAAATAATGTACTGGAAATGCGGATTGTCACTAGCGTTTCCTCTCTAACAAGGATCTTCGTTCCTCGCAGATCAAATCATCTTGTTGCTCGCTTCTTTTCTAAAATCGAAGGTACGAGGGTTATTTTTCCACCTCTGGTCCTCCGTGTTACCAAGTGTATTCGGTCTACGATCGAGTTCCAACGAACTTTTACTATACGAACGACTTTGCTTAAGTTGTTTCACTTCTCTATCCATGATTTCAATGGGTTCTTCAATGAAATGCAACTTTTCGTCAATCCTTACTTCGTCGAATAGAATGATAAGTTCTTCATCTGATAAACATTTCTTTAAATTCAACACATGGAATGTATTGTGTATTCCTTGAAGCTCTCCGGGGTAATTCCAGTTTATATGCACAGTCCGGACTATTCTATAAAATCTCGATATGTCCATATACGGGGATTAATTTCCACGTTTTTGCCAAAATCGATCAACCACCTTTCCACGGTGATACTTTTAGCATAACTTTGTCACCCACTTCGAACTCCAAAGGTTTACGTTTCACATCCGCATAACTTTTCTGTCTACTACGAGCAGCTAATATCGGTTCGTGATTTGCACATCACCTCATGTCGTTTCACGAAATAATTTCTGGTTCCCGTGAGTTGTGGCATCTCCAACATCACTCTAACATCAGGCGATTACATTTCTTCGTATAGAGCTTCAAAAGGTGCGGCTTTAATACTGCGTGAATCTATTATTGTATGAGAATGCAGCCAAAGGTAAGTTCTTATCCCAGCCACTACCAAGTTCAATCACACAAGCCACGGCAACCATGTCCTCTATGTCTATATCGTTCTTTCACTCTGACCATCAGTTTCAAGATGGTAAGCAGTGCTCATATCTAATTTGTCCCTAATGACCTTTGAAGAGATCTCCAAACTTGATGCGAAAACGAGGGTCTGTCCGAAATATTTGAATAGGCACCCGTGCCTACAAACAATCTCCTTCAAATACAATCGAGTAAGCTTCTCCATCTTATACTTCTCATTCATCGGAATAAAGTGAGCAGATTTAGTTATGGTGTCAAATATGACCCAAATTGAATCTTATCCAGATGATGTTCTTGGAAGCTTTGTAATGAAATCCATTGTAATTATCTCCCATTTCCAAACAGGGATTTCTGGCTGCTGAAGTAATCCTGACAGCTTTTGATGTTCAGCCTTGACTTTAGCACATGTCAAGCACTTACTGACATATGTCGCAATGTCAACTTTCATATTCGGCCACCAGTATTATAAAAATTCCTCAATTCATGGTATATTTTATCCAATCCAGGATGATGGAATATTTTGATTTATGAGATTTCCAACATGATTAGGCCTCTTAACCCTCAAAAATAATGGTTACCTATCGTCCCTTCAGGACATTTCGTACCATCGGATCTTAACTTCAAATGGCTCCCTTCGCCACGAAATCCTTCGGCACCAATATTTTCCTCCTTGCACGCTTTAACTTGTGCATTTCAAATTTTTTTGGGTAAATTGTTATGTACCGTCACCACTAAAGCACGCACTCGAATCGGTTCCTTATCCTTCCTGCTCAACGCATCAGCGACCACATTCGCCTTTCCCGGGTGATAACGAATATCATAATCGTAAATTCAATCAGAAGTTTGATCATCTACGGCTGCCTCATATTTTGCTCTTTTGATCAAAATTTATTGTTGGCTTTTGTGATCGGTGTTTATAACGTCATTTAGTGCCGTACAAATAATTGTCTCCCCTAGTCGAAGAGCAAAAACCACCGCTCCCAATTCCAAGTCATGGGTCGTATAATTTTCTTCATTCTTTCTATGTTATCTTATGGCAGTACGCCTTAGATGCATTATAACCCATCATAATGTGTTTTCTAGCTTTTAATTAGATGCATATATGTATATTAGACGCATTTTATTTTTTTTGTTCCTCTGCATGTGCTGAAATCATCAAAATCAATTTGCACCATATACACATCAAGTTAACGTTCAAAACTCAAAATGGTGCATCTAAATAAATAGAAATGCATCTAATGCAAGTCGTTGCATCTCAAATATGTGATTTTAGTCACTTCTCACCACTTCTTATTTTAATTTACTTCACACTGGATCCCTACTCTCTCTCTCTATATATATATGTAGAAACATATAATCTTATGATCAAACCAAGAACTAGAGTGAGATGTGGGTTTTGATGTTAGAGATAGAGAATAAATGGAATGGATAAAGTGTATTATGATGAAAATGTAACAAATAGAACAACCAACCCCTCTCCAAGGCTAGGAGAGGGTTTATATACTTCCTATAGGCCGACCCATGGGCTATGATGGGCTTCCCATGGGTCTTGGGCCGGACTAGATTACTAATCTAATCATTACATAAACTACGAGCTAAGACTATTACAACTTGGAAGTGACCGACACTTTTTGTGTTTCCAACAATCTCCCCCTAAGGGAGGTCACTCCAATTTACAAAACTTTAAACCTAGCATACTATGCTTCATCTCTAGTCTTTAGCTCGTACTCTTGACTTTCTCTTGTGAATATGTTGTAGTGATCATTGATTTCTGGATTGAGCTTGTTCCTTGAACTTGTATTTGACATTGTGATCTTGAGCATCTTGAGATCATCAACCAAGCACAATCTCTTCGCCATCTTGAAACTTTGCCATCTTGTGAACTTGCGACTTCTGGACCGACATGCTCATACCTTTCTTGATTTGTTGATTTGGAAAGCTTTAATGTTGCATCTTTCTTGAAATTCTTTAACTTTAACACTTCGTCACTTCGAGAAAGACGTTCGGTATCAGAGTGACGGAAACTTCTTTGAACTTCTTTGACTTTAATACTTCGTCACTTCAAGAAAGACGTACGGTATCAGAGTAGCGGAAGTCTTGAAACATGTACTTGAGCTTTCATGATGTCTTTATGTTTTGTCGGTCGGGTATGAGCATGTGGCTATGGATCTTGTGAGTCAGCTGGAATCAGGAACCTCCACCACCATCTTTAAATAGCCTGCATAAAACAGTTAGCAATAAAGCGGGGGGACGAATATGGCTTTGTCATTCGCCCAGGTTTGGTTGGAGTAACCTTCAAATCCGTGAGGATCGACCTGTGATCAGATAGATTCAATTTAAGAAGAATCTTCTTGACAGGATTTCCAGCTGTAGTATTGAATCTTTCTAACACATAAGTATTAGATTCATCGTACTCAGCATGTTCTCATTATCGGAACGTCTCAAAGCAGACAACACGAGAAACAAAGAACCAATAGGTATCAATTTGACTATTCATTATCATTAAGCTTGCTGTTTCTGCATTAGGATTAGGCCATGATTGCATTTCTTTTCATTAACAATGATAATTTAAAATACACAAATTCATTGATTGTTTATTAGACCTCCTTCTGTGATGTGTGTAAGCTATGGGATTTATAATTTCACTCACTGGATATGTAATAGTTTCTTCTATCATACTTTAACCTTTATTCTTTCCTAAATCCCAATATCTTTTGTAAGTTGTAATTTTGCACACTCATAAGCATTAGCAATCCTCATTTAGAATATTCGGGAGTTTTAATGTTCTGCAATTATTTATGTTATACGTTCTGGTCTTTCCTCACTTACATTTATGTGTGGCATTGTGGCCATTTTAAGAGTGAAGAGTAAGATATGATCGAAGGTTATGTGTTGCAACAAAGACGAAAAGTATTCAAACTGCACTACCACCGATGTTTATAATTATATATGCTTAAAATGTACGAGGTTTATTTTATTTTGTTTTTGCTACAAACTTATGTATATCATAGGGCGGGCTATGAAACTAGTATCTTTATACATAATCAAAACTCAGTGTATTTGTCTTATCAGTTTTTCATGGTGGAACAAATTTTAACATATAAGTATTCAAATAAATAGGTGTAAGTTCATTTTATTCAATTCTAGACAAGTATCCATAGAAATAGAATTGTAAAATATTTGTATTATCTAATAATCCATAGGAACAGATTTACTAGTAATAATTTTGCACCGTTTTAACATTGAAGTATAACCTCTACATTCATAAGGTCATAAAATACAAACAAAATGATTAACTTGATTTGATTGAATATCCTTTGAGAATGCATATTCCATGGCATCTTGATAATAGATGAGTGTTTGTCGTTGTTTATTGCCTTATTGGCGGGGTCTTAATGAATTCTAGTCATTTTTAGCGGTGGTCCCTCACCTTTTATGTCGCAAATTGGCAAAATAACATATCATTTTAGAATATCTCAATGAACTTTCTTTTATGGTTAATCATAAACTCGCTATGTTTTTAATGATTGATTAGCATTGTATTTGTACAAGGCGACAATAACAAGTATTCGTTAACTTTTTGCCATCTTCGGTGAAGGATGTCACTTTTCGTGTGAGGTTGTGACTTGGGAGAAGAAAAATATGTGTATCTACATTCTACAATATGTAAAAAGAGGGATTATATTTCGCAATTTTAAAATTTTGAAAATTAAAGCATTAAGGGGGAAAGTGTTAAGAGGGAAAGTTTTTAAAGTTATACTCTGAATGTCTTTAAGTGTTGTTGATATTGATTTAATTATGTTAATTGAAAAAAAATTACTTAATTTAATAAGTCAGTAAGTAGTTATTTTATTTGTTATGAGTTTTGTAAGACCTCGAGAATTTTCGTCCAATAATTTAGCCGTTTCCGTTTAGCAATTTGAATTTTTGAAGTTTCGTTTAATATTTACGTGTAACAGGGAAGTATTCTCGCTTTTTTCTGAGAATCGTCTCCGGGAGCGAACCGGGATGCCTAACGTTGTAGTATTTTGGCAATAGCCATGTTTTTACATTTGATGGCAATATTTAAAATTTTATAATTTTTGAAGATACCGTTATTCGTTTTGTTACATGCGTTAATCGTGGTTTACTTATAACATGAGTTTTTACATGCAAGACTTGGAAATTAAATCAATTGGGAAGCACTAGCAAAATAAAATAAAGAAAGTTAGTTGGTCCCCCCTCCCATTGTCTTGTTCGACACAAACAAACACCCTTATCACCCTTGGTGCGGAAGTTTGAATTCAAAATCAATAAGACAAGCCTTGATCACATGATTTGTTATAACTTGAATTTGATTGGAGGATCAAATTGGTCCCCTCCCCCTTCTTGTCTCTTGTACACGAAACACACACACACATTTAGTGTGTGAAGTAAACTTGTATTATTTAACCCACTATACTTCCATTATCTCATTCATAACACACACACACTAAAAATTTGGTTTTCTCTCTTCTTCTTGCCTTCTTTTGTTCGAACCACCCAAGACACACACACACACACTTTCATAATTTTTCATCTTTGATAAAAAACACTTGAAGATTAACGTTCGTCATCCTTCGTAGTAATCCTGTAAAGATGCTTGTAGTTTTGCCATTCGGAAGATTTCCACCTAGTGACAGCAATAATTCCGTCTTTTTGAGTATAAGTCAGCGAGCTGATCCCTTGTGGTCGCAAATGCATAGAACTGTCTTCGCTTTTTGCCCCAATGTGAGATTCCCCAGAGGGCGAATTTGTCGTATTTGACAATCATTTGACTCCACATTGAGTTGGGCACTAAGTCTTCTATCCATTTGATATGCCCGTAATCTGCAGCCATGGTCTTCGTAACTGAAGTAGATCTATAATTGCGGTTGACCTCACTCCACCACGTATGGCAGTACTCAGGTCGTTTTTAAGTGAAGTGATGAAACGGTATAACATGACGACCTTGAGAATTTGGAACCAACGGTAGTGGCTGTCGCAGATCATGAGGATATTGGCGACCTTCGGGGTTGATCCAGTCCAATTTTTCGGTTGTGGCTTTGTAGACTTCTTCACAAAAGTATTCAAGTTCAGTCAAACTCTTGCATGTGCCTTTCATCAGCTCAAATGTTGGACCTGCTAGCAATTCAGGTGTTAGTGTTTGAACATTTAGCCGGTTCATCACAAAAGCGGAGAAGTCAAATGTAGTGTCGGTTAGTTCATCGAATGACTCTCGAGGGTCTTGTCTTTGTGCCAGATTGCTTAACCAAGGTTGGACAGATTCATGAACGGTAGGAACAGACTTATTCCATGCATGATCAGGAGAAGGTAGTCGTGTAGGTTGTTGAAAAAATAGTCAGGAAGATGTTGTTGGACTCTTCCTCTGGCCTTGTTAATCATGACACTGTTTCAAAATCCGATGTGCAGGTGCTTCAAAGACATCTGTAGTTTGCATAGTTTCCTCTACCGGAGCAGATTGGCTAGCAGATTGCTTGTGAGTCTTAGAACCTGTAGTAGTAGTCTATCCTGCCAGTCGTGGTGTGTTCGTTTCACTGGGTCAGCACTAGTAGAAGCGAGGTTCTTTTCCTGCTTCTTCTTTTGGACCCCCGGTTGTTCCACGGAGGGTTCTTGTTCATCATTGCCCGTTCTTCGATGTCTTTGTTTTGTGACCGTATCGCCATTATGTATCTACAAAAATTTTGTCGGCTTCATAAGCATCAACTAATGCTGTGTTGTGAGCTGCTTTTGATGTCTGACCTGTTGATAGAGTTTGTTATCTTTCCATCTTGTCATAATTAAGATCTTTTTCCAGCTCTAGTTTCTGAAAGTATTTTAGCAGCGACAGCAATGAGACGTGTTGGCTTTCTTTGATGATCGTACCAGAACCTCAGACTCGAGTTGATCGATTACTAACTTCTCGATTTTTGGAGTAATTTTGGAGACTTCCTTTTTGACTTGTTCCTTGATAATTTTCTTCATTCCTTCATCGATTGAATCAAGGAATTGTTGATTTGCTATTTATTAGACTCTTCTCAAATTCTGTTATCCTTCAATGGGTGGTATAAGTGCTTAATTACACATACCTTTTACCTTTAAAAACGAGCTAAAATAACCAAAAAGGACTCAAAAGCCAAATATATGCTTTGTTTTGCTATTGTGTTGTGCTCAGGACCGGATATCTCACAAAACGACGAAAAAACAAGCAAAAAGCGACAAAACCGGACACGGGATGGAAAAAGTGTGTGATAAGACGAGCCAATCAAAGTCAAGTCAACTCCGAGAAGAAAAAAGCAAAAGAAAAATATTAACTTGAGGGTCAAAATGCCAAACCCTCTAAGTTATATTATTCAAGGGAAACAATGACAGGGGTGAATTTGCTAAATTCATTAAAGATATAAGCCTAAGGGCCAATATAACTGCCAAAAGCAAAGAATGCCCTTTATCCTTTTAAATTACAAAGATAGGGGCTGATTATTAGCAATTTGGGGAACTGTATTTTATAAAAGAAAGAAAGGGGAAAAAAGAGAATGAATAAGAAGAAAAGGATGTGGAGGGGATTTTCTTTTGTACTCAAACCAAACATACCCTTAATCATCTTCAACCTCCCTCTGTCACAACCCAACTTGTATAATCTTTTTTCAATATTCCCGCCAAATACAAAACAGCCAGCACCTGTCGGTTTTGCTCCTTTAACTCCTAACCTGCAACACTCCATCAACCACTCCACTCACCCACATGGACACAATTGCCAAGTTGGGCAATCCAAGGACATTTCGATCCATGGGATGGAGAGAATACAGGAATTCTAAGGGCAAAGATATATTGTGGTTTATACTCACAGCTAGACAGGAAGCTTTATACTCAGCAAACAAACACAGTCAAGCTCAACAAAGAAAAGTCAATGAAAGTCAAACAGAAGACTTCAGCTTGTTTTTACATTTTTCTTTGTTTTAATAGAGCAGTGTTGAGCCATTGTAAGAAAGAGATAATTTTTAGTTTGGAGTGTGATTTTTTAGTTTTTAATATAAAAAACTTTTCTTTTGCAATTTGTAAAGTTCCAAGTTTAATGAAATTTCAGTATGTTTAGCAATTCGTTTTGTTCTATATTTACAGTACCTTAAGTTGTTTTTTAAAGATTCTCTAAGCTCTTTATTTGAGCTAAATAAGTGTTAACTAAGTTTAAATTCTGCAAACAACCTGAATTACCTTTGCATTTGAATTGTGGAAAGCATTTTGGAAGTTGTTTTTGTATTGGAAAACCAAATGGACTCAACCTAGCTTATTAATAAGCTAGGGAGCTTATAGCTGCCCTTTTGGGTTCCTCTTGTTTAGCTAGAGGTTCATTGTAAGTCTCTTATTTAATTCTTGCACTTTTCTTTAAGGTTGCTGTAGCATTGCTAATCAAGTTTTTATTTGTTGAATTTCAATTTCCAAGTTTAAATTAGCTTATTTGTGAACCTGTTGAATTTTGCTTAAGGTTGTAAATGCTTTATTTTTTGAGTTTTAGCTTAAAGTAGATATTAAGCTTTGTTTGCTATATAATTTTAAGTGTTTATTTGCTTTGGGTAAGTGTTGTTGTAATGTGCAAAATGTGTTTTAAAGTTTAAGTTAGAATCTGCATGAGGTTATAAAAAGGGATAATTAGCTTTTTCATAAGCTCATTCTGGCTTATTTAGTGTTTCGAAATATCTTTTGAGTCTTAATTATTGTTCATTGAGCTTAAATCTCAATCTGTCTTGTAGCTTATATATCATAAGAATCAAATCTGACGTGCTCTTTATAGCTCAATAGCTGCTTATTTTCAGTAAATCAATAAATATAGTGTTTAGTATTTTGTGCTTATTGTTATTATTCAAATGCTTGTTTAAAAATGTGAATAGGTGGCTTAATAAGGACTCATTAGTGTGCTTATTTCCAAAGCACACTTTTCAGTTTGGCTTATTTGGATTTTAGCTATATTTTTTTTGGCTTATTTTAGAAAAAGTTAGAGTTTTACTATATTTTTGAATGCAAATTGAGTTGAGTTAAATTGTTTTTGGGTTGAAAAGGCTTTTTGGGAATCAGATTTATGCACATATTAAGCTTTCCAAAAAATCTTTCTCTTTTTTTTCATTTTGGTTTAATTTTGAGTTTTTACAGCTTATTACTAAAAAGTAAGTACCAACCTTAACTTTCTGCAATCAGCAGCTTATTTGCTTTCGGTGGCTTATTAAGTGCTTATTTTTATAAGGTGCCTTTATTAAAGTTGCTTAAAAACATGTCCCGGACAACTTTCGTGTTTTGAGTTTTGGCTAAAAACGATTTTTTAAAATCAGCAGTTTTGGAGCCTCGTTTCTACTACTTTCTGCAATCAGCAGCTTATTTGGCTTTTTGGGGCTTATTGAGTGCTTATTTTTATAAAGTGCCTTTATTAAAGTTGCTTAAAAACATGTCCCGGACAACTTTCGTGTTTTGAGTTTTGGCTAAAAACGATTTTTTAAAATCAGCAGTTTTGGAGCCTCGTTTCTGCTGGTAGAGCCTCGTTTCTGCTGTGGGGGGGGGGGGGGTGGGGGGGGGATGAGTAGTGTTGTCGTTCCTGATGATCAGTGTATCGTTTCCTGGATGTTAGTGTACAGTTTATGCGGGTAAGTGCATTTTTTTTTTTTTTTTTAATGCCCGTTTTAGGTTTTGTTCTTATTAGAGGGGGGGGGGGGGGTTTGTTATTTAGGGTTATCCTTATACCTAATTTTGTTTCCCGTAGTTGTTAGGACTTATAATCAATCAAAATCATTCTCACTCAATCTAAATCAAACCAAGATCAACTTTCAATTGCAGCCTCGTTGGGAATAGAACCGGGATTCATTACTTCGGATTCTTTTATCTTTGATTCTTCTTATATATTTTTATTTCTAGGTAGGTCTTGATTTTTTTTACTTGGTCAATGTGAGAGTTTGAATTTGCATAGTAATTTTATATTACTATTATTGCTGAGAACCAATTTTTGGTCGCCGCTGCCGGGTGGCTAGTGCTACGGATTGTTATCTACGTTTGATTTAATTTTGTCTTATTGTGAATTTATCATTCTTAAAAAAAAAAAACACAAAATAATTTTTCTTTCTTTTCACTAGTACATATATATAATCTAAAAAAAAAAAAAAAATCAAAAAAATAAAAATTATTTAATAATTTTTATATATTTTTCGTTCCATAAACAAGAAATAAAAATACATAATTGGTATCAAAATACCAAATATAATATTCTCAATTGGTAGGTATTTATCTAATTTCCGAATGTGAAATAGGAGTTCCCCATCGAACAAAGATTTAAAGACTTACATTTGTATCAGTTCGAGGTACGGCTCACTCGATTCAATTAACAAACTAGACAGTGGTTTTAAGGAAGGAGTCTGTTCCAAGGAAACTACGACCCGAAAGGAGATATAAGCTTCGCGCTATCACTCTCCTCCGCTCGCTTGTGCGATTTTCGAAATAGGAGCTACCGTGAAGTATTTTGACTATTTGGTTCAAGTTGTCTAGTTTTAGGTTCTTGTCCGTTTATCATAAAAATTGAAAAATCAAAAAAATTAAAAACTCCAAAAATGAAAAAACAATCTTCTTTTTCTTCTATTCCGTTTAATTCTTTTTTTTAACCCTCTAATTGTTTAATTCTAATGTCGTCAATCGTGTGTCATGATTGTGGAAGTCTGTGGGTAAATTTTCGCTGCCCACATTGTACTTGTGCGAGGTGTGGGTTACATCTCAATGATGAATTTTGTTCGTTTTGCAATTCTGGAACATTCGTTCATATTCTGCCTTCTTTCAATGATCCTCAAAATTTTTCTGACCACCCTCCACAGCCCCAGCACGAGACGTATACTTGTGAGTTATGTGGAAACGATGCTCATTTTGGTTACGATTGCCAATCACAGGTTCCGTTTGTTTACAATCAGGACCCACGTTACAATCAAGACTGAATTTTCACAAAAATTCACTCCAACTGCGGGGTCCTAGCACGAGGGACTAGTCAATGCCAACCGATAAATTCCGCTGGTTTTTTGACACAATTGATGCGCCCTCGCAGTTTCCCTGTCTTCATCAACCTCCTCATGAATCGAGCATGGAAGCTTTGCAAGCCCGAGAAGACCTTATGAAATCAATAGAAAGCTTTCTAAAGAAGTTTAATCGTATTTCTTTTCAGAAAACACCAAAGGTTTTAATGCAAGCGTGGGATAATTTTTTTAAAATTAAGCATGCTCAATCCGAGGAGGCACAAGAATTGCTTAGCAAACTTCTTCAAGATTTGCAAAGTATAAACGAGGAGTTGGCAGAATTTATTAATCATCCAAGTTGGAATTTGCCTACCTCGTCTTATGATGATGATGACGATGAGTATTCTTTTGCACAAAAATATTTCTAAGCATGTTCCTACCGCTAGTCTCACCGATCTCACCTGTCACAGACTCTCTCATAATGGGGGACGAGCATCTTGACACTATTCCGGAAACGGAATCGGACGAATTAATAAAGTCTAGTGTCGAGAACCTTGTCCAAATCCAAGATGAGTCTGTGATTCTTTCCGAAGTGAGTGTGATTTGCCTCCATTATACTGATCTTCAAAAAAATCTAATCTTCTTTCTCTAACCCTCTATTCTATATCGATTGAAGATTTTACCTCGAAGTGAGAGTCATTTTCGAAGAGGATTCCAAATGGAGAATTTTAAAATTTTCTCTAATCCTCTCTTTGATCTTGATGAAGAAATCACTTCCACTAAGGTTGATCAAATTGATGATGAGGTGTTAGGAAATACCAATTCAATTCCACCGGGAATTGAATATCTTTGTTTTAATGCCGAATCCGATCTTTTAGAATCTTTGCTTCATCGAGATACTTCGATTAATGATTCTCAAAAGATTGATTCTCTTCTAGATGAGTTCGCCGATGAACTCACTCTTCTCAAATCAATTCCACCGGGAATTGATGATGACAACCTTGTTCTGGAGGGTGAAATTCATCTAGTTGAGAGATTGGTTTATGACAGCTCATCTCCTCACCCTCCGGAAGAGCTTAATGTGGAAAATTCTATCGAGTTTTTCTCTCCATCTCCTATCCCCGCCAAGGATAGTGACTCTCTCATAGAGGAGATCGATGTTTTTCTTGATTCAGATGGATCAATACCACCGGGTATTGAGAGTGATGATTACGACTCAGAAGGTGATGATAATTCTACCTCTCTTCCCGAGCTCAAATCATTTCATGTTGATTATCCCGATTCGGGAGATTCAACCATTGATGTGGTGGAAGACATCCCCGTTGATGTGCCTAACATTTTGCCTACCCATCCCATCCTTCTTATGGATTTCGACTTCATTCCTTCTCATAATGATCTCGAATCCGATCTTGATGTTTCTTCCCCTTCTGGAGATAGAAACAAGATTTACGATAAGGGGATATGCATTGAAGTCCAATCTACAAAATATCTTGCTACTCTTTCCCCCGTGATTGATACTTTACTTCCATTTTCATCCAAAAATAAAGACAAAGTTTTCAATCACGGTGTTCTTGCATCAAAAGAGAAATCTCTCCCTTCTTCATCACATCGGGGCTTTAAAACTTCCAAGCCTTTTCATCATAAAAGCCCGGTGTTGATTCATGGAGCGAACAATCCTAATTTGGGTGTTCGTCATCCCTATTTTTATCCCCCTTGACAAAGCTCAAGTATGGGGGATCGGGTCAAGCTAAGTGACCTTAAACAAGCGCTTCGTGGGTGGCAACCCATGCTTATCCCTTAGTTTTATTAATGAATAAGTGTGTTGTGAGGAGGCTCGCCTCTACCTTTCCCGTGTTTTGTGGTTTATTGTCCAGGATTTCCCGGATTGTGATGACTCTCGTGCTCGCGGTTTTGTCCTTCATTCACTCGAGTTTCACATCCTCAGCTTCATTTTGGGAATCCCAATATCCTAATCTTATCGACTAACGTTTATCTTTAGCATAATTCATAAACGGCTTTAGATTTACGTAGAAACCCTTCTTAAAACATTGAGGACAATGTTTAGCTCTAGTATGGGGGGGGGTCTATCGATTTGATTGTGCCTGCAGCCGTTGTTTTCACGTAATCCCGTTTTTACCACCAAAATACCAAAAAAATGAAAAAAAATTTAAAAATTTTCAAAAATAAAATAAGTGTTTTGTCACAATTTTGACTTTCCTGCTGGGTAGAATAAGAATAAATTTTGACTCGATCGAGCGTGTTGAGCTCTAGCTTGTTCCTTAACTTTTAGACTAAGCATTCGCGGATCTTTGCGAAGAACGAGAAATGATAGAGTTAATTATGAGTTAGATGCTAAACAAGGATTATTTGGAAATCTTAAGAGCTCATAAGTGTAGTTTGTGGCTTTTTTTTCCATAAGCTCCTAAACCGGACTAATAATACGTGCTCTTTTCGAAAATTAAACTTAAATCAACAATTTTTGAAGTATGGATGATATCAATAATTTTAGTTCAAATTTATACTTAAATTTTCTAAAAAGAAATTTTCTCTATATATTGGTAATAAAAAGTAAAAAAATGAATAATAATTATAAACTGTGGGCTAATAAAAGTTTACTGCATCTTGCCGGCTCACAACCGATGTTGCAGTCTTCTAAAAGGTCGAGGATTTCATTAGTTTAATGGATGTGTAATTATAATAAGTGTAGTAAACGTGAATTAATAAATATAGGGAAAATCTCTTTTTCTTAAATTTAAATATGCTTTTGAACTAAGACTATTTCGTTTTAAGTTGTGATTTTATGTATAAACGGGAAACCTAAGAGTTTTTGAAACAGAAGGTCCGTGAGTCCCGATACTAGTCTCTGTGGGGTGTCAAAAGCCTGGTCACTTAGCCGCAAGGTTGGGATGTGCCGAGACGAAAGTCGCTACATGGGATGATCTTGCCTTCAAACTTATTATTCTCGGGTGGAACGTGAAGCATAGAAATTTTGCAAAACGTTGATCCATGGTTGAAATTCGAAAT
>BQNB010105968.1:0-23489 GCA_026074375.1 Tanacetum coccineum | reverse complement strand
TACTAATAGTAGCAATTACTCTACCAGTAGGAACTACATACCTACCAGTAGGAACTAATAAATACAAATATACCTAACATTTCCTTCTTGCTTAACTTCAACTTTAGTACTATCAAGTTATTCAAGAACATTTTCCTCATGTACACCAGCTACCATCTTATTAATATTCTGAATCAATCTTTCATCCTCCTCAAACCCAATAGGAACAAAATCTACAATTCTTTTATGTTCCTTGATGTATAATACTTGAATCTTTTCAAGAGTCTTTTTGTTCAGCTGAGCATGTTTATATCTACCTGTATGTTTAAGGTAGGTCATCATTAGGCTTCTCTGTTGAGATTTTGTTAGAGGTTTATTCCTAATTGCAGTTGCTCTTTCTTCAGCCAACTACTTCTTCTTATATTCAAAATACTTTGTAAGTAACTTGGTTCTTTCATCCACAATATACTTTTCCTGTTCTTCTTGAGTTCATCTGACAGCTAATTCATGACCAGCATCTATTCTTGCTTGAACTTCATCATACAAATTTTCAATGTAGTTCAAAGATGCTTGTTCTTGTCTCTGTCTCTCTCCAATCTAGCTTCTTCATCAAGTTTTGCTTGAACCTTTAATGCTATTTTAGCATCTCTCTCAATTTGTGCTTTACCTTGATCCTTTGATTTTACTTTTACTAGTTTAGGTTCTTCCTCAAGAACCCCTTTGCCTTTGTCTTTAGGATTAATAATTGGAAGTGGCTTCAAGGTCAAAACTGATATTGCAGGTCTTTCAGCATCTTTCTTTTCTTTGATTTCAACTCCTTTAAGCTTTGCCTTGTCACTTAACATTACTAGAGCATCAGCAAGAAAAATATCTTCATCTTCAAAGACACTTGTTGTAGTAGGAGGAGTCATTATAGTAGCAGTACTACCTTCTGGTCTGCTGGAAGTACTAATGTTAAAAGCAATACTAACTCCTATATTACCAGCAACATTAACTGGTTCTTCATTGCTTCCTCCCTTTTCTAAAACCTCTGTATCATGTGTCACATTTAGCTCCTTAGTCTCTTTACTTTTCCTCCCCTCAGTCATAGCTTCCTCTGTGTCCATATAGTCCATACCATGGGCTAAATCAGCATTAAGATCATCAAAGGCATCCAAGGTAGGTCCTGGTTTGGCACTTTTCTTCCCCTGTTTGGATACAGGATCCTTCTTTCCTAACATGTTCTTCATAGATAACCTTTTCACACTCTTTAACCATGCTTTGTGGTGTGAGATACTGGGCTTGCACTTCTTCTATAGCTTCTTGATTCTAGTTTTAAATTTAAGTATCTTTGCAGCCTGAGCATCCTTAGCAGTATCCAAAGCAAGAACCATGTTTGACAAGTTAGTGCAAAGAGATAATAACTCCTCTAGATTCAAGCCACCCTCAGCTCTTTCAGATGTGTTACCACCTGAATGAGGACTATCATTGGATAAATAAACCTCATCCCCTTTATTCCCACAAGTGCCTTCTAAGTTCTTGCTATGGCTATGGGTATTGTCAGGTCCAGATGATGATTCTGTGACATGGGGTTGGTCTCCTACACTATGTTGAGTAGGAGAAGGTGTTGGTTGGGGTTCAATAGGTTGTTCTGAACTTTCACCCTCCTCTACTTCTACAGATGCCAACATATTAGAAAACAAAGGTGTAATTCTTCCTGAAAATTTTAGTCCTTTTTGGACATGTTTGAGAAAACCTTTAGATTGTGAGCTGGTGTAATATAAACATCATTAAAAGGTTCACCAAGCTCAATTTGATTATTTAAAAACACCATTAAGAATCTTGGATACATAAGAAATTTCTTTTTAGGATTATCCAAGTTCCTCAACATACTATTAAAAATAAGTTTAGAAAAGTTAAACTTTTGATTTGATGCCAAACATATATAACAGCTGAAGCAATATTTATTAAAAACTCATTCCAGCTTGTAGATTTTAAACTTAGGCAATGAAGGATGGTATGTATCAGAAACTTCCATTGAGGAGAAAAAGAGGGCTTTTTGAAAAGTTAGTTTATTAAGTTCACCCTCATACCCCATCAATGCAAGGTTTTGAAAAATAGTTTAATTTGTGAGGCAAGCAGTACCATCAGCATCATTGAGAAGAATGGAACTTCTTATTGATGCTTCGGTAACTACTACTGCCTTGCTAACAACAGTAGCATGAATTTGCTTCTCATCATTGACTGTTTGGGAACTAGCAGTTTTCCAAAATTGTTCAATATAAGAAATATAGATAGTAGGACTTACAGTGAGAGCATGATGTATCAAACTTGATGTAAGAAAGTCCACTATCTCATGAAATTCTGAATTTCCTGCTGTTTTCTCCAAACACGCGACCATGTTGTGTTGATCAAAAAATTCCAAATCAGCCATAGATGCGTTGAAAAGTTTGAGTGAGGTGTGGGATATGATCGATTGGGAGAATATGAGGGTTTAGAAAAGTTAATTGAGATTTTATAGAGATGTGCTTTAGGGTTTGAGATGACCGACTGAATAAACTTGAGTCTTTATCTTAAAGAAAGAGTATTATAGAAAGAAAGATCAAGAATTATCCAATTCATAAACCCCTATAAGCAAGTTGTTGGCGAAAATATCTCAATGGTTATAATTAATTATTGAAAATCTATTATGCTCTCAAACAGTAGTAACGGTAGCAAGCAGCACAAACTTTTGCCTGGCAGCACTAACTTTATGCCTGGCAGCACCAACTTTGCCTAGCAGTACAAATTTTGTGCCTGGCAGCACTAACTTGTTAGTTTCCATTTAGTACCCTCAAATCCAATCCAAACAGCATCTTTGACCTAATCTAAGCATCAAAGCCATTGTTAAACACTTTTGACCAGCACTAACTAAGCCAAGCAGTATTAACCTTTTGTTTTAGCAGTACAAAGTTTCTTCAGCAGTATTAACTAAGCTCAACAGTACTAACTTGTTGTACAAACAGTACTAACTTTGTCTTTAATAATTATACAACAACATGCCTCTATTCTTCACAAGCACACTAGAAAAGACTAGATAGACATGTGAGAATTCATGAGGATCCATATTTATGCATATCCTATGAATAAAAGTTAAGAATTGTTGTCTATCCAACATATGAACCTCCCCTCAACCAATGCAGCTATAGAAAAATTCATCTACAAACTGAACAACAACTCCAAAATTACCATCTTGCCTTACTTGAACTAATGCAGCTATAGGTTGAGCATGCCAATGTTAACAATCAAGAAATTAAACCTGCTAACATCAAAAGCTTTAGTTAAAAGATCAGCCACATTGTCATCAGTGTGAATCTTCAGCACCAGGATAAGCTTTTTCTCATAAGCATCCCTAATGAAGCAGTTCCTAATCTCAATATGCTTTGTTTTAGAGTAAAACACTGGATTCTTTACAATGCATATTGTGCTTTCATTATCAATGTAGATCTTTGTGTTCATAAAATTGAATCCATAGTCTAACATTTGATTTTGAATCCACAATACTTGCCCACAGCAGTTGCCAGCAGCAACATACTCTGCCTCTGTAGTAGAAGTAGCCATAATTGTCTGCTTCTTGCACTGCCATGAAATAAGTCTCCTACCAAGAAATTGACAACCTCCTGTTGTGGATTTCCTGTTAAGATGTGCTCCAGCATAATCACTATCTGAGTAGGCTTCTAGGTCAAATAATGACACTCTAAGATACCAAAGCCCCAGTTTGGGTTTTCCTCTGAGGTACCTAAAGATCCTCTTCACATCATGAAGATGTGAGGTTTTTGGAGTTACATGAAACCTAGAACAAGCAAAGACTGCAAACATAATATCAGGCCTAGAAGCAGTCAAGTACATTAAAGAGCCAATCATGGATCTATAAAGATGTACATCCACATTACCAGCTTTTTCATCCTTGGTCAAATACTTCTGGGTCTCAATTGGAGTATTGGCAGTCTTCACACTAGCAAAATCAAACTTCTTCAGGATCTCTGCAACATACTTATCCTGACTTATGAAAATACCATCTTCTTTCTATATGACTTGTAATCCAAGAAAGAAGGTGAGTTCTCCCATAGAAGTCATCTAAAATCTGCTCTTCATTAATGCTTCAAATTCATCACACCAAGACCTCTTTGTAGAACCAAAAATAATATCATCCACATAAACCTGGACCAGCATGATATTATTCTTGTCCTTGTTGATGAACAGAGTCTTGTGAATGGTTCCTCTTTTGTATCTACTCTTCAACAAGAAAGTAGATAAAGTAGCATACCAAGCTCTGGGAGCTTAGTGTAAACCATACAAAGCTTTTACATCTTTGTAGACCTTCTTAGGGAACTTAAGATCTACAAAACCTGGAGGTTGAGACACATACACTTCCTCATCAATTGTGCCATATAAGAAGGCACTCTTTACATCCATTTGATAAACTATGAATCCCATATAAGAAGCAAAGGCCAAAAAGATCCTGATGGCTTCAATCCTAGCCACAGGAGAAAAAACCTCATCATAGTCTATCCCTTCATCTTGTCTATATCCCTGGGCAAACAAAATTTCCTTATTTCTAACTACAATACCTCTTTTATCCTTTTTATTCCTGTAAACCTATTTTGTCCCAATTGCCTTCTTCCCAAAAGGAAAGTCAACTAGAATCTAAACTTTCTGAATCTTGAATTGCAGTAGCTCTTCTTGCATAGCATCAACCCAACTTTTATCTTCAAGAGCTTGAGATATCTTCTTGGGTTCAATTTGAGAAAGGAAGCAAGCAAACAAACAGTGCTGGAAATCCTTGTAATTATTTCTTCTCTGCTTTTAAATATAGCTGAAAAAAGCATGAGTTCTAGAACTTTTGGTTACTTTGCTCCTTGTCTGAACTGCTGAGGTAAGTTCTTTAAGAAATTAAGTTGTAGGATGAATGGAGTGTATCCTTGATGTGGGAATAGGACTAACATTCACAGTGGTTTCTAAATTAGTAAAGTCATCCATTGCACCCTCATCATCATAAGATGCATTGGTAAAAATCCCATTACTTGGATTGTCATAAATATCCTCAAGAGCAGGTATTTGAGAATCATCTTGGTCATTGTTGTTTAGATCAGGTCCACCAGCACTAAAAACATTTGAAGGACAAGCAATACTAATTGTTGTGCTAACAATATTAACTGTGTTAGTACTGGTAGCTCTAGCAGCTCCTGCTTGAAGAAGCAAATCCTCAGTACATTGAGCAAACTCCTTTCTAAAAGCTTCAGCTGCATCATTAGCCTACTTTTCTTATCTTTTAAGCCTTTCAAGATCCTCCAAAAAGGCTTGATCTTCCTGATCTTTTGGCTCCTCATTTGTCTTTGGACCAGTATCCCCATTAGGCTTTTCATCTCTATTCTTTGCCTCTAAGCTCTTGACTATTGAAGTATAAGAAGACCATAATGGCAGTACAAAGTATTCTTGAGTAGGTTCAACTTCCATTTTAGAGTTTCCTGCATCAATATTATCTTGTGTACCTGCACTATGATTAGCTTCTTTTGGACCTACAGTTTTGTTAGCTTTATTTTCTGCAGTAACAGGCTAATAGTTCATTGAATCAGTTAAATAATTAAGATCAAACAGCCAATTAGGTCCTTTCCCTGCAACATTAGGTTTATTTTCTAAAAGGTTTATATACAGGTTTTCTTCAACCCTCTTGGTTTCTAAGTTGTATACCCTAAAAGCCTTGCTATTTAGAGAATACCCAACTAAAAACCCTTCATCAGACTTTTCCTCAAACTTGCCCAGGTGGTCAATGGTATTCAAGATGGTCACATGGCACCCAAAAGGTCTTATATAGCTTATGATTGGTATTTTACCAGTTATAAGTTCATAAGGTGTCTTGTTTTGAGGCTTGGTCACTAATACCCTATTAAGGACATAGCAAGCAATACTAACTGCTTCAGCCCAAAAAGTGTTAGGTAAAAATGAATCTGCTAGCATTGTTCTAGCTGCCTCAATTAGGGTCCTGTTTTTCCTCTCAGCAACTCCATTTTGTTATGGAGTTCTGGCATTACTGTATTCCCTCTTGATCCCTTTTGACCCACAGAATTCAATAATGTCCATGTTCTTGAATTCTGTACCATTATCACATCTAATAGTTTTAACCTTTTGATTTAATTGGTTCTCAATTTGTCTTATAAAGTCCTTAAGGATTCCACTAGTTTCATCCTTAGTTCTTAAAAAGAACACCCAACTAAACCTGCTAAAATCATCAGTGATAACAAGGCAATAAGTCTTATGGTTTATGCTCCTTACAGATGTGGGTCCAAATAAGTCCATATGTAAAAGCTGTAAGGGCTGACTAAAAGAGCTCACTAATTTGGCTTTACAGGAGGCTTTGTGTTGCTTTCCTTTCTGACAAGTAACACAGGTGTGGTCATTTTGAAAAATCTTTGAAGGTAAACCTCTTACAAGGTTTCCATTCACAAGTTTGTTTATGTTTTTAAAGTTAACATGACCTAACCTCCTATGACATTTGTTAGATTCATCAACTGTGGCCTTTGCAATCAAACAAGCTAAACCTCCAGTAGGAACAATGTTCTCTAGGTTGAAATTATACATATAGTTTTATCTGGGGACTCTAAGTAATACTTGATTTTCATTAGGAAACTTAAAGTCAGGGGACAACACAAGGCATTCAGTGTCTGTGAAGAGAACCTTGTTCTTCTTGTCACACATCTATGACACAGAAAAGAGATTAAAATGTTGTAGTTCTTTCACAAAGCACACATCCTCAAAATCTAACTTTCCATTTTTTATTTTTCCTTTACCAGATATATAACCTTTACTACCTCCAAAAGTAACAGGGCCACCATTATAGTCTTGATATTCAACAAGGTAGGCTTTGTTCCCAGTCATGTGCCTGTAACATCCACTATCAACAATCCTTTTGTTCTTTAAAGCTTTTTGTGGATCATCTTGCACATCAAATAAGAGAAATTAGTTTCTCTTAGGGACCCAAGCCATTGTTGACTTTTGTTTGCCTAGTGGATCTTTAAAATTAACATGTTTACTAAATTTTGATCCACTATTGTATTTGGAGACTTTGTTCTAGTAATGTCTTTTGGGTCTCCAATTACAACCTGCTGAGGCCTTAATAGCAGTTTCCCTATAGCCCTAACAACACTAATTGTTTTGTCCCCATCAGTATTTACTTTATGATTTGTAAAATTTGCTTTTGGTGCTGTTGATTTATTAAATGGCCTTCTAATAGGTGAATGAGACTTATAAAATTTATTTCTTTGTCTGATTTCATTCACAATGGGTCTAGCAGTATTAACTTTTCTAGCAGAACAAGTTTTTGCTGCTTGACTAGAAGGATTTTGTCTAGCAGCATTAACTAGAAATATGCTAGTTTTAGTTAGTACTGCCTTTGGAACAAACTTGTTTTGGTGATTCAATCTTTGCACATTGTTCCACACTAGTCTATTCTCCACTTGACCAGTACCCTTACCCTTCTGTTTGTTCAATTCAACCTGTTTAGCCATTCTTTTCTCATGGAAGTCACAATCTCTAATAAGATGGCTAAAGCTACCACATACAAAGCATGCCTTTTTAGTGAAACCATATCTCAAACCTAGCTTTTTGGACATTAAGCCATTCCAATCTCTCTTGTCAGCTTTAGGACTTGGACTATATGTGTTCTGTTCTTTAACAGATTCCCTAGGAGTTTTAACATGCTTAACAGTATTAACAAAAGCAAAGCTAGGTTTTTCCTATTCTTTTGAAGGTTCAATCACATATTCATCATCACTATCTAACTCATACTCCTCAATGATAGGAGCATCAGACCAAACTTTCGATTTACTAACTGTAGTAGGTTCATTTACAGCTGGTTTAGGCACAGAGTCAGGTGTTCCTACACTAGAATTAGATTCACAAGAGTCAGTATCACTGGTTTTAGCATCAGATTCACTAGTTTTAGACTGTTTTGGACGATATGTAAACTTTGACTCATCTATTCCAAAATCAACTTTAGAAGGCATGTAGATTCCAGTCATTAGAGGGGGAACAGCATGCATTCCTTCAACTTTTGCAAATCTATCATTCATATTGTATCACTAGACCGATTGTCAAACACACTTTCAAGAACTTCTTTTTCATAACTTAAGACACCTTCATGTATTTGATTTCCATACCCAAGCCCAGATTTGTCCCTAGTACTCATCTGACTATTTAGCAGTTTACTAAGGCCTTTAGAAGAACTTTGAAAATGTTCTAGTTTGGTTTTTAATTCTTTCTTTTCTTTTACAGCTTCTGCTAATAGTTTCTTATGATATGTGAGCACATTAGTTTTATCATTTAAATCAATTTTCATTAACCTAATTTTTTCTTCAAAAATAAGTTGATTTTGTTGATGACAGACTAATTGAGCTTCTACCTTTTTTAAAGCTTGAGTATAGGCTTGGATTTCTATACTAGCTACACCAAGTTGTTCCCTTTGTTCATCATATAATTTCTTAAGCTTAGCATAAGATTCCTCACATTCTTTTGAACAAGATGTTACCTCAGTGTTCGAGCCTGAGTTGCTGTGAGCCATCAAAGCAAAGTTCTCTTGCTCATCTTCTGCATGACCAGTCCAATCAACACCATCCCCATCAAGAGTTACTAAAGCTTTAGGTTCCTCCTGTTTTCCAAGTCTCCTCCCATTGTCTTTCGCTTTATATCTAGTGTTCCCTGCATCTCTCCTTCTGCTTTCTTGATTTCCTTTTGATCTGCACTCTCTAGCAAAGTGCCTTGTGTTATGGCAATTGAAGAACTCAACCTTGGTCTTGTCAAAGCCAACTGGTTCCTTGGCATCAAACTACAGCCTTCTCCCTGTCTTCTTGTAAAACTTCTTTAATCTCATGGAAATCATGGCCACTTGGCATTTCAAATCCATCTCTTCTAAATCAAACTCATCAACCTGTTCAAGATCTTCATGATCCAATTGTGGACTACTTGATTTATTAGCAAAGAAGGAGTACTTGAGTTCATCAGTGTATGATGAAGAGCCTTCCTTTTGTGAGTTATAGCTAGAAGAAGTAGAAACACCATAAGCAGTACTAACATCATTAGTATTGTTAGTGCTTTTAGAAGAAACAAACACCACATTCTGTGTGCTGGAAGATGATGTAGTAGAGCCTTTAATATCAGACTTAAAGACTCTAAGGTTGTTATAGAGATCATCGAAACTAAGAGTATCTACTCCTGGCTTGGTCCTCGTTATCAAGGATACTTGGGACTAGTAAGCAGGTAAAGACCTAAGAAACTTCTGATTTGCATCTTCAATGAAGACACCTGCACCATGAATCTCAAGTTGACTCAGAAGACTCTGAAACCTGTCATAACCTTTGTGCAATCCTTCTAAGTTGGATACAGAAAATCTTTCAAATTGTTGCTTGAGAACGTATTTCTGCATCTTCTTAGATTCATCATTGCCACCAAATCTGGATTTGATAGCTTCCTACATATCTTTAGCATCAGTCATTTTGTGAAATTTTGCTAAATGGTCTTCTGGTATAGACATGAGCAAGGTAGTCCTTGCTTTTCTTTCTCTTTCTCTAGCCAAAATCTCTTCAGCAGTTTTAGGAGGCAAAACCCTTATTTGTCCATTTGTATCTGTTGAGACTTGTACTGGACCATTTCCCTTTTGTATGACTTCCCATATAGGATAATCTGTATGCCCCAAGTAATGTTCCATTTTCATGGCCCATATGTCATACTCACCTTTCTTCAGAATAGGGAGTTTAATAGTTGACAGAGTGTGAGGGGCTTGTTGTGTAGGTGTAACTGGTGGTGGTGGTGGTGGTGGGTTATCATCATGAAATTCATCTTCTCCTGCCATTGAATAGATCTGAAAGGTAAAGGTTTATAACAGATCTGTTTTGATTCTTCTTACTCAGAGTTTCTCAACAAGCTCTGATACCACTTGTTGATCCCAATCTGAATAGATCTTTCTAGCCTGTTAAGGGTGGTAGCTAATCTGGATAGATCCAAACTAACTACAAGAGAAACAATGACTATGAACAATATAAGTTATTCAGAAACTAACTTATACTGCTAAAAAGAACAATGATTAAAACAGAACTTTGATTACTATTAATCTGCTAGGTTACATATTACTAACTATGAATATATGGCGAGATGTGTATGTTCGCACTCACTGTGAGTCGAACCGAACCAAAGAACATCAAAGAAGCCATGGCTGATTCTGCATGGATTGAAGCGATGCAGGAAGAATTTCACCAGTTTGATCGATTAGATGTATGGGAATTAGTCGACATGCCACTCTACAAAAATGTCATTAACATGAAGTGGCTCTGGAAAAACAAACGTGATGAGGAAAATACTATAATTCGTAACAAAGATCTTCTTGTAGCTAAGGGATACGCTCAAAAGGAAGGAATTGATTTCGAAGAGTCATTTGCACCAGTTGCTCGGTTGGAAGCTGTCCGGTTATTTGTAACATATGTTGCACACAAATCATTTCCAGTATACTAGATGGACGTCAAGACAACATTTCTTTACGGGCCTCTAAAGGAAGAAGTGTACGTAAACCAGCCAAATGGATTCGTAGACCCATATCATCCTGACCAAGTCTACCATCTAAAGAGGGCATTATATGGACTCAAACAAGCTCCAAGAGCGTGGTACAATGAACTCTCTAACTTCCTCGTATCCAAAGGATTCTCAAAAGGTTCTATTGAGCCAACTTTGTTCATAACTAAACATGGGGAAGACATATTGCTTGTGCAAATTTACGTTGATGACATTATTTTTGGTTTTACGAACCCAAAACTTTCAAAAAGGTTTGAAAAGCTAATGCACAGCAAGTTTGAAATGTCTATGATGGATGAGCTAAAATTCTTTTTAGGAATTTAGATCCACCAATCCCCACGTGGTATCTTTATAAACCAAGCTAAGTATGCTCAAGAGATACTTAAAAATCATGGTATGACCTCATGTGATAGCATTGGTACTCCAATGGCTACGAAACACCTAGATGCTGACTTGATTGGTACTCCGGTTGACTAAACGAAATATCGTAGTATGGTCGGAGCACTCATGTACCTAACAGCAAGTAGACCAGATATTATACATGCTACATGCTATTGTGCTCGCTATCAAGCGAAACTGACTGAGAAACACTCACTACGGTTAAACGGATCTTTCGGTACCTTAAGAATACCATTAACATAGGACTCTGGTATCCGAAGGACACTTGTTTTGAACTAACTCCTTTTTTATATTCGGATTACGCGGGCTGTCTTGATTCACATAAAAGTACATCTGTTGGAATACAATTTCTAGGTGGTGATAAGTTAGTCAGCTGGTCGTCAAAAAAGCAAGATTGCACTTCAATGTCTTCAGCAGAAGCTGAGTATGTATCTTTATCTGCGTGTTGCGCTCAAGCTCTATGGTTGATAACTCAGCTCATAGATTATGGCTTTTACTTTGATAAAATACCGATGTATTGTGACTCAAAGGCAGCCATAGCCATCTCGTACAATCTAGTCCAGCATTCCCGTACCAAGCACATCGATGTCAGATATCACTTCATAAAGGAACAGGTTGAAAAGGGTATTGTTGAATTATTCTTTATCGGAACTGAATACCTGTTAGCTGACCTGTTTACTAAAGCTATGTCGGAAGATAGGTTTAAGTATCTTGTCAAATGACTCGGTATGAAATGTTTGACTCCAGAAGAACTGGAGGTTCTGGCAAACGAATCTGCTTGTTCTATCAAACATCGAGTTTGTAAATATTTTTATTTTTCTTTTTATTTTGATTTATATATATTTTTGAAAAAGAAAATACAAAAATATAAAACCAACAAAAAGAAAATAGAAAAATATAAAATATATAAAAATAAAATATAAAATCAGAAAATTTCAAAAATACCAAAAAGAATCTTCTCGACATGTCTCTTGGAATCGATAACATTTACGTACCTAGAAATATTGATTAACATCGACACGGGCGTGTAAATGAAGTTTGAGCAAGAGTTTTAAATGCTTTCAAAACATGTCATTTCTAAATTTTCTTTATGACTTATGTACATTTCAGTGCATAACTCGGACCGAATGTAATAGGAGAGTGTACGTTTCAGTGCGCTTACTCTTTAAATAGAAGAGAAGTCTTCTATCATGGTTTTTAAAACCGTTGAACACAATTTACAAAAAGAACTTTCAATGTCAAACTGTCTACAATATAATTTGTGGTATCTTTTCATAAAAAATGGTATTTGTTAAAATTGTATGTTCAACACTCTCTTCCTCAATATATGTTAAGATCGTTTAAAAACTCATATAGGATCTATAATAACTAAAAATAACAAAGTTTGTTGTTGCACAACGGAATTTAAACAAAGACAATGTTATTGACAAGGTTTACATTCATACAAGCCCCAATTCTATTTGATCATGATAGAACGTGTTACCTAACTGTAACAGGGATCAAAGACACATTAACCTTAGGGATAAAATGATCTCAAGTGGTGAGATTGTTGGTTTTTTCCTAAAACATGATTAAAACACCTTTAAAACACACACATAAACAATGTCTAGGGATCTCTTTATATATAAAGTCCATCTAGACTTACAAAGGAAATCTAATTGTATTAGGAAACTAAATCTTTCCTAATCTTGATCTTTATATTTTTAAGCAAGTCTTCTAGAATCCTCTGTCTTCTAGAATTCCATATTGTCAAATTAGATCCTTTTGTTTCATTCTTTTGTATCATCAAATCAATAAATCCCAACAATCTTCCCCTATTTGATGATGACAAAACAAACAGTAAACTGATTCCAAGATGATCCATAGTAGCCTAATCTTCAGCAATCTTCCTCTATTGAATAATAAGCTTTATCTTCAACTTGAGCACTTGAACATCTTGTACATCTTCAAATATGATCTTTCATGAATGAAATAGATTCTAATCTTCCCATTAACTTAAGATTTCCTTTGAACTTGTTGAAACTTCTTCAGCATAATGAACATATAATCCATGTTCCATGCCATGCCACCACACTTAATAAGATGCAAATCATATCATATCACATATCATATCATCTTTGTAACATCTTCCCCTTTTTGTCATTATCCATTAGGGGACTATAAACATATGGAACTTTGATCTTTACAACTAAAAACCATATATTAAACTTCTAATCCAAGCTTTTCAATGTCTTAAATTACCCTCCATGACGCACAATAAGAATAATGAATTCAAGCAGTAGAAACTTAAACTAGCAGTAGTAATAAGGTTTAACTTGTTTTGCACAAGTGAAAACCTTCCCCTCAAGTGGTGCATTTAACATATCCAAATGGTTAAACACTTTATCATATTCTTCCCCTAAAACCAATATGTTAACCATCTCATGACCAAAAGTAATAGAATCAACCATAAGTACTGTACGAATAACTAACCAACAGTATTAACGAATACCATGTAGTACCATCCATGAAGAGCAGCACTAAAAATGACTAACAGTAGTAATCGATACCAAGTAGTAGTAACAATGAAGAGCAGCACTAATGGTTGAGCAGTAGTAAAAATACACTAACAGTATTAACTACTAACTAGCAATATTAACTTTTGTATAGCAGTAGTAACCATGTATGAAGCAATAGTCACTTCTAATTAGTATTAACATGATAACCACTTCAATAAACTTTCCACAAGAACCTGAACTCGAACTCTTAGCTTCCACGTTCATATCACCTTTACTGTGATTACACTTCGTATTCATCATCAACTTTTGAGGTTTTTAGAAATTAGGGTTTCCATAAAAAATGATTTAAGAATTAAAACCCTAATTTTTACAAACTTCTTTATCCTCTTCATTCCTCAATACCTTTTCTTTAATACCCAAGTATTCAAAGAGAAACTTCCAATAACAATAACAAGAACACTATTAAAAACAATGATGAAAGAGAAGTAAAACCATACCAACTTTAACTTTTCTGCAGCAGATTTCAAAAATTTATATCTTTCAATAAAAAGCTCAGATTGAAGATCCCTCCAGTGAGAATATGCTTTTAAGAGTAAAGAACCTTCAATAAAAATTTGTTAAGATCCAACGGTTAACGAATGAGATATCCCCTTTTTACCACAGCTGTGCAGAAAGTGACGAAAATAGAAATCAAAATCAAATTTTTTAGGTTTCTTTGAATACAAAATCTTCTTTCTTCGATTATAAAACCTTGTAGATCCTAGATCATGAGCCACTTGGCTGAAATACCAATTGTTAAGATCGTTTAAAAACTCATCTAGGATCTATAATAACTAAAAATAACAAAGTTTGTTGTTGCGCAGCGGAATTTAAACAAAGAAAATGTTATTAACAAGGTTTACATTCATACAAGCCCCGATTCTATTTGATCATGATAGAACGTGTTACCTAACTGTAACAGGGATCAAAGACACATTGACCTTAGGGCTAAAACGATCTCAAGTGGTGAGATCTTTGGTGTTTTCCTAAAACATGATTAAAACACCTTTAAAACACACACATAAACAATGTTCAGTGATCTCTTTATATATAGAGTCCATCTAGACTTACAAAGGAAATCTAATTGTATTAGGAAACTAAATCTTTCCTAATCTTGATCTTTATCTTTTTAAGCGAGTCTTCTAGAATCCTCCATCTTCTAGAATTCAATATTGTCGAATTAGATCCTTTTGTTTCATTCTTTTCTATCATCAAATCAATAAATTGTCGAAATTAAAAGCCTACTTGAAGTTACTTCTGCTAAGGTTTGAGTTACTGCTGCTAAGCAAAAGTTATTGCTGTTCATTAACTTTAACGAAAAATATGCTAAGTAGTTAGTGCTGCTAGTATAAAGTTAGTACTGCTAGTTCACAGTTACTACTGTTAGTATATATTAGTACTGCTAGTGTAAAGTTAGTACTACCAGTAAAGATTGAAGAAAATATTCTAAGTAGTTACTACTATTTATACACAGTTAATGCTGCTGGTGTATAAGTTACTACTGCTGGTGCTAAGTTAATGCTGCTAGTACAAAAGTTACAACTGCTCAAAGATTAAGACTGCTAAAAGTGTTTTTACTCTCAGAAGAGAATAAATAAAGACAAAAGAAATGATAAAGATTGATTGGAGATCAAGATTAATTACATGATAAGTATTAGTTGTTTATAAAATAGATCATAGAGAATATTCTAAGTTTTAGAAATATATTGTAAATCGACTAGGACTCCTTGGTGTATAAAAGGAGGTCCTAGGGCATAGAGACTGGTATCAATACCAATCACAATCATAATAGTTTTCATTTGTATTAAATCCAAACGAGTCATTCATAGAGTTATGATAGCTTCAAGGTTTTGTAACCCTAATACTAGGAGAGTATTTGTATTATTTGTAATAATAATATTGGAGCTTTTATTGTTTATAGAATTGTGTGTTCATAGAATTATGTTCATATAGGTACCGTTTCATTAAGAATTCTTCTTATTGATTAAAGATTAGATTTTGCATAATCTTTAATATATTCAACAAAGTTTCTACTATAATTATGCTATATTTATCTAACATAACTAAACCTTAAACAAGCTTAAGGAATTTGATCTATAGAAGTGGGATCCAACAAGAAGTATCCTACAACTGGGACAACAAGTGGTATCAGATCTTGTTGAGAAGATTTGATTAAGAAGAACCTGTTTGAAAACACAAGATCTCTTTGCTAGAAGATATGGATTCAGAATCTGCACATATGGTGGCTGCATCTAAGGTTCCAATGCTCAAACCTGGTGAGTTTGAGTTATGGAGGATGACAATAGAACAGTACATCTAGATGATTGACTATGCTCTATGGGAGGTCATAAAGAATGGAAACACTACACTAAAAACAATAGTTTTGGAAGGTGTTGAGAAAGTAATACCTCTTACAACTGCTAAAGAAAAGGCTCAAAAGTGGGTAGAAGTGATGGCCAGAAGCACCTTGATGATGGGAATACCTAATGAACATCAGTTAAGGTTCAACTCCATCAAGGATGCTAAGTTGCTGATGGAAGCTATTGAAAAGAGGTTTGGTGGGAATGCTGCTACAAAGAAAACTCAAAGAAATCTCTTGAAACAGCAGTATGAAAACTTTACTGCTCCTAGCTCAAAAACTATTGATCAAACTTTTGATATGCTTTAGAAGCTTGTGAGTTAGTTGGAGATTTTGGGTGAAACACTTTCATAAGAAGATGTGAACCAGAAGCTGTTGAGAAGTTTTTCACCAGAATGGAACATACATGCTGTTGTATGGAGGAATAAGCCTGAATTAGAGACAATGAGCATGGATGATCTCTACAACAATCTCAAATAATATGAACTAAATACAAGCACACAAAACATGGCTTTTGTGTCCTCTAACAACTCTGGCATCACTAATGAAGCAGTTAACACTTCTCATGGAGTTTTTCCTGTTAGCACTCAAGTTAGTGCTGCTAACTCCATAAATGTTGATAACTTGAGTGATGCTGTGATTTGTGCATTCTTTTCTAGTCAACCAAACAATCCTCAACTTGCAAATGAGGATCTACAACGATTCTATCCAGATGACTTGGAAGAGATAGATTTGAGGTGGCAGATGGCCATGTTGACTATGAGGGCAAGAAGGTTCTTGAAGAACACTGGAAGGAAGGTGACTATTAATGGTAATGAGACCATTAGGTTTGATAAATCCAAGGTGGAGTGCTACAACCGCCATAAGAGGGGATACTTTGCTATGGAGTGCAGAGCTTCAAGAAACCAAGATAACATGAATAGGGCAAGCTTAAGAAGGAGTGTACCATTGGAGATAACTACTTCTAATGCCTTGGTGTCATGTGATGGTCTTGGTGGATATGATTGGAGTGATCAGGCAGAGGAATGACCTACTAATGGCTTACTCATCTTCAAGTTCTGATTTTGAGGTATCTAATGATTCTACTTGCTCAAAATCTTGTCTTGAAACTGTTGAAGTGCTTAAATCTCAATATGAACAACTATTGAAAAGATTTGAGAAATCTGAGTTAATGGTTGTAGCTTATAAGACAGGTTTACAGTCTGTAGAAGAAAGACTTGAATTTTATAAAAAGAATGAGTCTGCTTATGTAGAAAGATTAACGGCTTAAAATGGGACATTCAAGTAGGAGAGATAACTATTGGGGAGCTTAGGAAGAAGCTAGAAATAGTTCAAAAGGAAAAATATGACATTCATTTTAATGTAGACAAATTTGAAAATGCATCTAAAAGCCTAAACAAGATTATAGAGAGTCAGATTGTAGACAATTGCAATAAAGGTTTAGGCTATAATGCAGTTCCACCTCCCCTAACAGGAAATTTCATGCCTCTAAAACTTGACTTGTCATTTACTGGCTTAGAAGAGTTTACAAATAAGCCTGTTGTTATTAAGCCTATAGTTGAGAACAGTGAAGCTAAGGCTAGTGAAGCAAAGCCTAAAGCAGTTAGGAAGAATAATGATGCTCAAATTATTGAGGATTGGGTGTTAGGTAGTGAGGAAGAAAATGTGTCTCAAACTAAGATTGAAAAGAAAAAAGCTAAGCCTAGTTTTGTTAAGATAAACTTTGTCAAAGCTAAACAAACAAACAAAACTAATAGGAAAACTACTAAACAAGTTAAGCATAATAGGCAAAACACTCACATTCCTAGAGGCAATCAAAGAAACTAGAATAATATGATGTCTTAGATACTAGGAAGTAATTTTGACATGTTTAACAAAGCTTGTTATGTGTGTGGAAGTTTTGATCACTTACAGGTTGATTGTAATTATCAAAGGGTGGTAAAACCTATTTGGAACAATGCTAAAAGGGTGAATCATCATAATTTTGCTAAAAAGACTCACCCCAGCCCTAAAAAGAACATGGTTCCAAGAGCAGTACTAATGAAGTCTGGCTTAGTATCAGTTAATACTGCTAGACAAATTAATGTTGCTTACTCAAAAACAATAGTGAATGTTGCTAGACCAAAGTCACATTTTTCTAAAATAGCACATTCAATTGTTAAGAGGCCCATTCACAAGAAAACATCATTTAAAAACAGTAATTTTAATCAGAGTGTTGATCCCTTCTTGACAGATCTTACTTAGCTTGTTAAAGCTTAGTTATATTGGATAGATCCAAGACAACTATAGTAGAAACTAAGATTGAGAATATTATAAACTATGTGAAATCTAGTTTGCAATACTAAGAAGAACAATGAAATAGTAAAAACAAGATCTTTACTAAACTTTCAATATATTCAATAATATTTTGAGTTACAAAATAGCTATGAATACTAACTATGATTGCTATGCAAACTATGAATACTAATATAAAAACTGATATGTAGATCTATGCCGTAGGGTTCCTTTTATACACTAAGGAAACCATAATGGGCTTACAAAACACGTCAAGTGATTATGATCTTTTCTATAAGTAAACATAATCTCTTAAACAAATAAGTTTATACATATCTTCTTTACAAATAATTGATACTTATCTTCATAAGTATTCTTGTTCTTCAATCAACATTTATCTCTTCTCTGATATGTCTTTTGATCTCATCTCTGACAGCATTAATCCTTCCAGCAGTTGTAATTACTCAGCAGTTGTAACTAAGCACAAGCAACATTAACTACTTAGAAGTTTACTCTAGCAGTACTAACATACACTAGCAGTACTAACTTTTGTACTAGCAGTAGTAACTACTTAGTATATTTTTAGTCTACATCTCTGAGCAGTCTTAACTTCTATTAGCAGCAGCAACTTTATACTAACAGTACTAACTTATACTAACAGTAGTATCTAGCAGTGGTAACTTTATACTACCAGTACTAACTACTTAGCATAATTTTCATTAGTATTACCAACAGTACAAAGTTATGCTTGACAGCACTAATATATACCTAAGCAGTAGTAACTCTAAGAATCATACCTAATAATCCTCCCCTAAACTTGATGTTCATCTTCTGAATCTTCAAGTTTCATTAAAAGTCTTCACCATCACTAGGAGGATGCATTCAAACACTTCATTAACCCTTTTCTTGCTTTGTCATGAGATTGAGTAGTTGATAACACATCTCATTCTAATGATCAGCTTGAAGCTTCTTGTTCAACATGTTTAAGATTGTTATTGGTGTTAGGGAATATATTTTCTCAACCAACATAAAGATATGTAGATTTATAAACCTTACAAAGTGCACTCCACATTTATCAAACAGCTTCTAAACAGACACTTTTTACCCTTGTAGATTTCTCCATACTTCACTTTTTATGTCAGGTTTAAACATTACTTTCAAATCACCCCATAACACTCTTTCATAATCCTCCTTTGGCCTTGTATTCTTATGTTTAGCTTTAACTAACTTCTAGAGGGTCTCCAAGTCTTCTCTATCAATACCCTAAAGCATCTTTATCATTGATGAATACCTTTTTGGCTTCCATTAGCCCTTATCAACTTAAAGTATCCCATCCTTCCATCTTTATCAATCTTGTATTCAACAATCACTGGAGTCTTAGTAGCTAAAGGTATAGCATCAATTGTTACCTCATCATCTTTAACTATCTCAATATGCCTTTTCAACTCTGCCTCTTCTTGATCATCTTTTTCAACTTCTACATGCTCATCTATCTTCTGCTTCTTTGACATATTAGATTCAAGTTCATCCCCTACTCTTTTAGATCCTTCCTATGTTCTTGTCTCGCTGCCTTTCACTACTTCTGAATTCATGTCCACAAAAGTATTTACTCTTTTCATTCCTTATCAAACAACTTCTGGATTTCATCATAGCTTTTGCTCTTCAACTAACTATGTTTATATCCAGCCATATTCTTCAAATAGGTGGACATTTAATTTCTCTTTTGAGCTTTGGTAGGTGGCTTTTATCTTATCTCTTCAGCTCTAAGCTTTGCAAAGTGTTTCTTTCTTCGGTTCATGAGCTCTACAAACAATCTTGATCTTTCTTCAATGGTTATTTCTCCTTGCTCTTCTGCTTGTAGCCTCTAAGCTAATTCAAAGTCTGCCTCCATCATAGCTTGTGTGTTATCCCATGATTCAATCAAAGCTATGTTGGCTTTTTCTTCCTTTTGCCTTGCAAGCCTCTCTTCTTTAATAAGTTTAGCTTGCAACTGAGCTTTAAGATTTCTAGCCATTTCTTCATCAAGAGCAACTTGATCTTTATTCTTTAATGGCACTTCAGGTTCCACCATTTTTTCTTTGCCTTTGTCTTTTACTTGTAGAAGTAGTGATTGTGAAGAAGAAAATGTTTTTGTAGATGCAGGTACTTGTTCTTCCTGATCATGAAATATAATTCCCTTAGCCCTTGGTCTAACAGATGTGTTGTAGCAGCAGTTGTAACAGGCTTGGGTTTTGCAGTTTTAATCTCAATCAAAGTTTGAGCAAGAGTCAATTCATCTAGAATTTCAACATTGGAACTGGCAGTAGTAACTACTTCAGCAGCACTAACTGGAATCGACTTTGTAGTTGTAGCAACACTAACTACAGGCTCTTCAACCACCTTTTCAAACTTAATTCCCTGCTCTTCCAACACACCTATATCAAACATCAGGTTGTCATCATTCATCTCTTGAGTCTCATCCACCAAAGTTACTTATGTATCAGCATCAAGATCTTCAATTTTCCTCCCTTGTTTGGATGCATCCTCTTGAGCACCCAAACTGGCATCATTAGAGGATTCTACCCTACTAGAGGAACCAACCTTTCTTAACCTTCTTAGCCTTGAAGTTCTTAACTTCCTTCTGTTTTCCAACTGCTTGACTCTCTTCTTTAAACCAGCAATCTCCTTTGTTTGAGCAGTCTTGGCTTTCTCCAAATCAAGGACCTTCTCCTGTAGGTTGGTACATAAATTCATCAATTCAGCAAGTTGCATTCTATCCTCACTACTTGAAGGTGGATCATAGGAAGGGGTAGAGATATGTTCCTCAGGAGTAGTCTCTTCAGTAGTAGGCTCTATAGGAGCATTGTCCTGCCTTTTTTTCCTTCTTGATTTTTTCATTTGAGGTTTTGAGGATGATGGTTGAGTGATAATGGGTATGGAATGGGAATCAGTAGGAGTAGCTAAATCTGCACCCATATGGAGAATAGTGGTGTAACCCTTCTAGAAAAACCCTTGTATGGTCTCTTCATGTTAGCAAACACCTTTTTGGTGTGGGAAGGTGTAACATAAACCCCTTTGTGCTTGGACATTCCCTCTTCTTGTTTCTCCAAGAAGACTTGCACAAATCTTGGGTACATGAGAAATTTTACACCACCATCCAAGTTCTTCACCATATTATCAAAAATGTAATTGGAAATATTGAATTTTTAGTTTATGGCAGGACATATGATAGCAGATGCAATAGTGCTACTAAATTCATTCCAAGATGTAGTCTTAGCACTAAGGCATTGTAGTATGGTATGGATGAGAAATTTCCATTGGGATGAGAAATAAGCTTTATAGAATGTAAGCTTTTGAGTAAGATTTTCATACCCTATTCTTTCTAATTCTGAAAAAATGGTAGCAGTGGGTAGAAAATCTGTTCCTTCAGCATCGTCCAACTTAAGATCACTCCTTATACTTGTCTCAGAGATGATTACCTTCTTCTTGTATACTAGGTCTTGTATCTTTCGTTCCCCATTAACTGTTTTGACTTTAGAAGATGTCCAGAACTGTTCAATACATGTAGTATAAATGGTTGGATTGACTGTTAACGCATATTGGACAGAACTTGCATGTAGAAAATCAATAATTTCCTCAAACCCATTACTTTCTTTGGGTTTCTCCAAAAATGCAACCAAATTGTGAGTTTCAGCAAACTTTGGGGTCGACATTGTGATAGGTTTTGATTATTAAAGATGAAATTAAGTTAGGGTTTATGATTAGAGAGGATAACAAGGTGTAAAATTGAATGAATGAGTAACTGAGACACTTAATCAAAGTATTTATGAACTCACCCTCAACAGCATTAACTTGAACTGGCAGCATTAAGTTAAGCCTAACAGTATTAACTAACCCAGCAGTAGGAAGTTATGCCTAGCAGCATTAACTTATGCCTAACAACAGTAAGTGAATGTCTAGCAGCATAAACTAATATGGACAGCAGTAAATTAAGCCTAACAACATTAACTTAAGTTTAGTAGCATTAAGTTTAAGATGAGCATCATTAACTTTAAGATACCAGTATTAACCCTAATTTCTTTCCAAAAAGCATTTCCATCATCAATTTTGATTCTCACAAGCTCTCTTTCTGTTTTTAATCTCACTTTATCTCTCAATTCTTTTGCTCACTAAGTCACTCTTTCTGTTTTTGTTTCACATCTCTCTTTTCTTTTTGCTCACAATATCAGACAGTTTTATACAAATATCATCAATTCCTTTAGTTCCATGCTGTCCTCCCCACTTCTAAGTGTATTAACTCTTGAGAGAGGTGGATCATTGGACTGTTTAGATGCAGACTCAAACCTAGTTTAAGCTTCTACACCCCCCATAATATGGTATCTTAGCACCTGGGACCACTACCTGATTAGTTCCCTAAGGAAAAGACTCATTAAGTATTGCCATGGATTGGGTCCTATTTATGTTACCACTGTCCTGCTTTGCTTCTAAGCTAGAAGCAGTAGTGGCAGCCCTTTCCATTCTGTCTTCCCACTTATTATAGATAGTCTCATATGCATCAAGGTGAATAGGTCTACTAGACTGAGATATCTAAGTGATCCTTTTAGCTTTCCTAGGTTTTTGAGTCTTTTTGGGTTAAGATTGTGATAGAACGGTGATTGGTTTAAGATTAGATAGTGATACAGTTGTGGATGTGTATTGGGGTTCAGTGGGATTTCCTGACCCTTCACCCACTTCTGCTTAATGATACATTCCCTTTCATCTAATATTAATTAACCTCTCCTCAAACAATACTTCAGAGATTAAGTAATCCAATGCTAGCAATCAAAAAGTTAAACCTACTAACATCAAAAGCCTTTGTGAGAAGATCTGCAACATTATGGTCTGTGTAAATCTTGATCACGTGTATCAACTTCTTCTCATAAGAATCTCTGATGAAATGGTGCCTTATTTCAATGTGCTTGGTTTTAGAATGAAACGCTGAATTCTTCACAATACAAATGGTACTTTCATTATCAATGTAAATCTTGGTGTTCATGAAGTTGAACCCATAATCAAGCATTTGATTTTGGATCCATAACACCTGCCCATAGTGATTAGCAGCAGCAACATACTCTGCTTTAGTAGTAGAGTTTGCAACTATAGTCTTCTTTTTACATTGCCATGAAATCAACCTTTTGCCAAGAAATTGATAACCTCCCGTTGTGGATTTCCTGTCAAGGCTAGCTCTAGCATAATCACTATCAGAAAAAGCTTCCAAGTCAAATGGTGAATCCCTAGGATACCAAAGTCCTAATTTAGGTTGACTGTAACACCCACATAAAATCACAACGCAGCGGAATACCACTTTGGGGTGCCACTTCATAGTATAAAGTACAAGTTACAGTAAA
>BQNB010105966.1:0-23489 GCA_026074375.1 Tanacetum coccineum | reverse complement strand
ATTTCTGAAAGCTTGGCATACCTCTGGAAGAATAAAGTGCGAAAGAATTCCAAGACTTTGAGACCAATTCGTCAAACCCAGGGAAATCAAGCCAAGAATGAAAAAAGCGGAATAAAAAAGGACCAAAATCAGAAGAAACTTCCTTGAGCAAAATAGGCCTATGATCCGATAGATGACGGTCCAAACAAACAGCCGAGATGTGAGGAAAAGCTTAAAGAAACCCGTTAGACATAAGAAACCTATCTAACTTATTCATCTTGGTGGCCGAGTGGTGAGCCCATGTGAAAGAGTATCCTTCCAATTGAATATCATTTAACCCCGAATTAGAGATAAAGGAGTTAAACGCGTTACGTTGGTTAGCGCCAAACTATCATAAACAGACCCCACTCTTCCTCGCTACATCGAACTTCGTTAAAATCCCCCATTAACAAACTTTCTCCGTTCCAACTAATGATAAGAGATCGATTAGGAAAATTCCCACAAACCATTTAGAAGAAATAGGTTTGTGGAGCTAAACGAAATTAGCAATACCTTTTGATTATTCGGGATCCGTGTACCATACAAAGCCACAAAATTATTAGATATAGTATGATGATCCTTCTTGAAAAGATTAACATCCCAAGCACATAGAATACCCCCTGAATTGCCATTAGCCTCACTAATAATGTGATCGAAAAAATAGTTACCCCATAGAAATTTAACCTCCATAGCTGACATACACTCCTTCTTAGTTTCTTGAATGGACAAAAAACTTACTTTATGTTTTGAAATCAACTCCTTGACCAATCTTTCTTAGCTTGGATCTAGGCCTTGAAGTTTTAGGAAATCAAATTCATTCGAAAAGCCACTTGTTCTCTGGAGTTCCAAGAATCTTCTCCATGTCTTTTACTAACCCCTCCATAGAAAGCCATTGTTTGACACATAATCATTTTCCTCTAAAAGCTCTAAAATGGAACCGCCTTCCTTGATCTTAATCCCGTTACTAAAACTATCCGAAGAAATTCTGTCCGCGGATTTTTCCACCTCTTCCAATACTCTCGAACTAGTTTTAGTCGATCTACAGGGAGAACGAACCGATTCCATTACTGGATTATCTTGTTTAAAACAAGTTGTGCTACCGTCAGCAGGTGTGAAACCTGGAGGAAAGGGATGTGGTTGGTGTACCCGTTTTCCTCACATCTTTAGTGTGTTTGTCAAGTAATCCGTATTTATTAAAGATCATATGAAACCCTCCTTAACTTAGATGTCTCACCATTATGCTGTTCAAAGAACCTGATCGTCACCATTATCACCAAAGTATGTGTCGGATACTACTTCACTATCATTCTCCTCCTCACCATTATTTATATTATTTGCCTCTTCATTAATCTTAACTGATTCATTATCCGATATATTTCTTTTCAGGGAAACTCTCAAGAATGATGGAGACAAACAAAAGTTTCCCTGGCAGATGCCCAAAAAATTCCTCTTAACAGTAATCTTGACACTTTCCCAAAATGTTCTCAGTTTGGACGATTTCGTTGGGACACGACCCGAGAAAAAATACTTCCCGGATAAAAATATACAAATTGTGTTTTCTCTTGTGAGATTTTTACCTTATATTTCTCTTGGTTGAGAAGTATTTTGGAAAGAATTCTTACGGGATTTATACTATACGTATATAAATTTGACTACACACCAATGTTCCATGAATTTCAATTTAGTCTTAGATGATTTCAGTTCAATCATTACCCACAACCCTCCAAGAAAGACAATGCGAGCGATATGAAAACCTTCATTAAACAAAATCACCTGTAAGTTATTAATGGAAGAGAATTGACAAACTTCACCCATGACACAATTTGCGAGATCTCTATCCACTAGGCAAGAATCATCTAACACCAAAGATGGCTGCAACAGAGATGCAAGAACATGTCCTTTTGGTCCACCTTGATACGTAGCATTAGGTTTCTTAAAAGCCGAAACCTTAACAGGGGCCACTGGTTTCTCGTTTTGAATGGTATGAGCTTTAGGTCCTTCAAACCGGACTGGATTAGCAAATAAGTGAAAACTACCAATCCAAATTGTTTTGAGATTCTCAATCAACCGATCAAAATTGATAACTCTAATGAAACGAACAAAAGCGAAGCGTTTCCCAGCCTTAGATTTCTTGTTTGGAATAAACACATCGATCACAGTACCGTAATCCTTACACGCCTTCCAAATATCTTTACTAGAACAATCGTCAGGGAAATTAGTGATAAACACCGACTTCGAGATCTTGGAGGTATGATCAAACTTGGATTGAAGGGAGTTCTGAGGACGAAACCCCATGGCCAGACGCGAAAACTGAAAAAAGGAAACAAAAATGGAAAAAAATTAAAGGAGATAAATCGAATCTAAATCCAAAATCCCAGGATGAGAAAGACGCCTAACACGCTCGATATGAGATTAATCATTAGATGAATGATCCTAATTTCAGGGGTTATAACGATTTCAAACACCAAGGATTAAGGGGATTAGATCGATAATTGTAATTAAATTGGATTTTGGTGGTAGGGATCGGTGGATGGGGTTTAGAAGGTGGGGTTGTTTAATCGGTGAATGGGTTTTATCGCCATTGTTGTTTTCTTTAGATCCGGTTTTCATGTATGAAAGATAGGTCCCTTATTATGGGAAATATGGAAAAAATGGAAATGTAGATTATTTTTGGACAAGAATATCGATACTTTATGGGTTTAGACTTGGTTTTTTATCATCTTAATATTTGGAATGTTGATTTTATAAGTTCACTCTTATAGCAGAAACTCGTGGTGACCTAGGATTAGAGTAGTTGAGCATGGCGTATAGGTATAGTGTCACATTGCACTCTCCCGTATATAGTCTTTTCTTTTGCGTGTAGGCCGCTTTTTAGGAGTACTCGCCTTTCTTTTTTTCAAGTTATGTTCTTTCGTTTTGCTTTTCGTCCTTTAATAATTAGATGTTTCTATCTTTTTGATGGCTTTTTGGCTTTCATGCATGTCTTTTTTTATTACTTTTGTATGCGTTTATGGCTGTTATACTTTTGTTTATTTGTTTTGTTGTACCTTCTTATTTGTGCCTCTTTGATATATGTTCTTATGTTCTCGTAGTGCCTTATTTTTCTTATTTATGCTTGCTTGCTTCTTTGTTTTTATGTCAGTATGCGTTATGTTTTATGCCTCCTTGCATGTTCTTGCTTTATTTACCCGTTTTGCTCTCTCTACTTATGTGTCTCTTTGACATACGTTCTCTTCTCTACGTGCCTGTAGCGCCTTATTTTCTCTATTTATGCTTGCTTGCTCCCTTGTTGCTATGTTCGTATGCGTGTATGTTTTATGCCTACTTGTATGTTCTTTGTCTATATGGTTGTATGTTTTTTTTTGCATTATATGCTTTGCTTTTTTTATCATCGTCCTTTCTATCCCGACTCACTCCACACATAGTATTTTGTTGCTCACTAATTTGCTAGAGGTTTATCTAAAGCAGTCCTTTTACCATCGGGTATGGGTATGACTGTCTACATCCCACCTCCCCCATGTCCCATATCTCACTCCGACGAGATTGAGTATTGTTGTTGTACTCTTCTAGCATAAACAATCATATACAAAGTATAACCCCTCAGGGTGAGATTGAGGGGGTTGTTACCACATCTGAGATGTTAGAAATCGAAAAAAATACTTGGTCACTACTAATATATCATAGAATAGCTCATACCGTAATATTTGGAAACTTACCAAGCTAACCGAGTCAACATAAGACATCTTTATGTTGACCGGCCAAGTGCTAGGTATAAATATCCTTCTCCACACCTTAGAGAGGGTTGGTTGTTCATTTGGTTCTTTCATAATATACATTTCCACCTTTCTCTCTCTAAGTTCTACAACCCTCCTTTCTCTCTCTAGACTTTCTTTTGCTTCATTTGTTAATTGATTTGATACTTTTACAATTGGTATCAGTCGCCATGGGGTGATATCGTGAGCTTGTGTACGTTTATATCTTGTTTAGATCATTGGTTTTAGTTGTCTTTTTTGTTTCGTCACATGAAAATCAAAGCCCAGATTTTTGTGTTTAAAAGTGTTAAAGTTTATGTTTTTAAGCAAGATCTAGGTCTAAGATAACTAGTTGTGCAAGAAAAAATCAAGGTAAAACGTCAAAAGGGTGAGTTTTTGGTATTTTTGTTGAAAAAGTTTGTTTCTTTTGAAGCAGCAAAATATGTTATGATGCTAGCGAAACATGTATGAAGCTTGCAATTTATGTATACAGGCGAAACATGTTTGTAGGTGAAATATGACAGGTTGAAGTTCAAGCGATTTATGTCATTTCTTGGAAACAAAACTCTGCTTAATTTTTCTTAGGTCATGCGAAATATGTCAAGCTAAATATGTATGCGGTTTATGTCTTCATGCGATTTATGACAGGTTGTTAGTTCAACCGAAATACGTAATTGTGCAAAACGAAACTCTATCTAATTTTCATAATCCAAGCGAAACATTACAATGTCATATTCCTTAAGAAACATTACAGTGACATATTCCTTGAGAAACATTACAGTGATATATTCCTTGAGAAACATTACAATGACATATTCCTTGAGAAACATTACAGTGTCATATTCCTTGAGAAACATTACATTAATCACAAAAATATTTTATTTTCTACGGTTTGTCTTACTTTGTAAATTCTCGTGAAATAATTAGATTTCTCAGTTTTAGTGAAGATTTGTAAAATCCCGTGGAATATCAATCTTAATCACCGACAACAACATCCCTTAACACAATCCTCCTTTATCAATGTTCGATAAATCTTTAATCATTTCACTTTTGAGTTAAAGCAAGATGACTACTTTGCCAGAACACATAATTGTTGCTGGAGCTGAGAACCGTCCTCCAATGCTTGAGAAATCAATGTACGATTCATGGGAAAGTCGTATACGTCTATTCATCAAAGGGAAGAAACATGGTAGGATGATGCTTGATTCAATCGACAATGGTCTATTGGTCTATCCAACTGTTGAAGAAGATGGGCAGACTACACCTAAGAAATACTTCGAACTCACTGAAGCACAACAACTTCAAGATGACTGTGATGTTCAAGCAACAAATATCATTCTTCACGGTCTTCCACCCGATGTGTATGCACTTGTTAATCACCAAGAGGCAGCTAAGGATATTTGGGATAGAGTCAAACTACTAATGAAAGGCACTGAATTATCATATCAAGAACGTGAATGCAGATTGTACAACTTGTTTGATAAGTTTGCTTATGTTCAGGGTGAAACATTGTATGAGTACTATTGGAGATTCTCTTAGCTGATCAATGACATGCATACTATTGGGATGACAATGCAGCAAGTTCAAGTAAATACCAAGTTTCTGAATGCTCTTCCACCGGAATGGAGCAAGTTTGTCACTGATGTGAAGTTAGCAAAGAGTTTGTATACCACCAACTATGATCAGTTGTATGCATACCTCAGTCAACATGAACGACATGCTAATGAAGTGTGTATCATGCGTGAAAGATATCCGGATCCTCTTGCATTGGTAGCCAACTCTCAAACTCTATACAATCCCTCTCAGTCACCACAACATTCAGGATCTTCAATGTATACACCCCCTCAATAATTCATACCAGTTTATGCAGCACCTATTCATCATCAACACCATCACACTCTAGTAAATCCACAACAACAATCAGTTTCTCCACAACCATTCATATCTTAGGCAGTCACACAATAATCTCAAGCTGAATTTTCTCAATTGGATTATGGTCTCGCTGTTCCTACATTTCAGCAAGGAGAAGATCTGATTGACTGCATTAACAAAGCAATGGCATTCCTATCTGCTGTGGCATCAAGGTTTCCACCTTCAAACAATCAACTCAGAACGTCTTCAAATCCCAGAAATTAGGCAACCATTCAAGATGGAAAGGTCACAGTTCAACAAGTTCAAGGAAGATAAACTCAGAGTTTTGCTGGCAATGGAAACAGAGGAATTGCTACAACTTCAAGGGGAAATTATGCAACTAGTCAACCAAGAGTTGTAAAGAGTTATAACTGTCAAGGGGAAGATCACATGGCGAGACAGTGCACTCAGCCAATAAGGCCAAGGAATTCTGCATGGTTTAAGGAGAAGTTGATGTTAGTCGAAGCACAAGAAGCTAGTCAGATATTAGACGAAGAGCAACTTGCATTAATAGCAGACCCTGGAATAGAAGAGGCTCTAGTTGCTCAGTAGATAATCCCTCAGAATTCAACTTTCCAGATTCAAGATTTGAATGTTTATGACTCGGATTGTGATGATATATCCTCGGCTAAAGTGGTTCTGATGGCAAATCTTTCAAGCTGTGATTCAGATGTCCTCTCTGAGGTGCCATACTCTAATTCTTATCAGAATGATATGATTAATCAGAATGTGCAAGAGATGTCGTATTCTGAACAAATACATATTGATGATTATCCAGATAATGAGATAACTAGTGATAGCAATATCATTTCTTACTCTCAATATCTGCAAGAATCACAAGATGCGGGTATTCAGGATACTAATTCTTCTGCACCAAATAATTTATTAGTTCTATCTTTGGTTGAACAAATGACTGATCATATAGCTAATTTAGATAAGGAAAATTAGACAAATAAAATGGTAAACGAATCCTTAACCGCTGAGCTTGAGAGATACAAAGAACGTGATGTCATTTTTGAACAAAGACTTAATTTTGATTTGAATAAACGTGAAAAATTAATAGATTCTTAAATGGATGACTTAATTCGGAATAGAAATGCAAAGTTTTGGCTGCTTTTCCAAGCCAGGAGAATCGGATACCTTAAACAAAATCTTTTTCTAATCATGTCATAGAAAATAGAATCTTATCCACAACATTTACTGTTTTTCAAATACAGAATCTAAAGAAAAAGAACTAAATACATTGACAAGGAAATTGTTTTGATTACAAAATAAAGAACTAGAAAAACATTTTTGTAAGTTGTAATCGATCGTATCGGCAAGGCAAATGCATAGCTAACAAAAACCACAAGCTTGTTACGATGACACTCAGTAAACAAGCACTTGGTATATCAAAATTCGTTCCATCTAAAAAGCTATGCGATTAAACCAACATTATATATGTATATTATTGCTAAAGAACATAAATGTGATTTCTGTATGATAATGAAGAGACATTGATTTTTTTGGCTAATAGAAGTCGATCAAAAGATGCTTGATAAACATAATGGATCCAATTCGAATAAAACAGAAAATGTAATATTTTCTCCATTTGATTATTTCAAACTTGAAAAAAGATATAAAGAATATTTTTTGGTAATGTTTTATACTTCAAAAGAATAGCTGCAAACAAGCTTTCTGTTTAAAACATTCAAACTATATATCTTGACACCTTCTGTTGAAGTCACATATAGACCTGTTAGAATTGAAGATCCTATGAACTTCTAAGGTCAAAAAGTTTTTGGTAAATGAAATCTTAAAAAGCTAAAATATCTTGGTGACAAGTGGTGGGAAAAAAAGAATCACAATATCTGATGCTATAACACTGGTGCGTGAGGTTTTGAACATTACAAAAGCTTGTTTTAAACTGAAATAATTCCCAATTTTATTAAAAGATTTAAAAGACCACATTTAATGCTTTGATAAAACTCTTCTAGATGAAATTACTTACTGAAGTTCAAACTATTTTTTAATTAAATGGAAGCTGCTGATGATCAGTGTTCGTATACAAAAACAAATCTTAAATTCAAATCAAACAACTTAGTATTGATAATGATCAACTCTTGAACCAAATCATGTCTCAAGAAATTATGCATATTGCTGTGAATTCTGTTGATATTCTTGATATAAATGAGTCATGTGTGGATGAATGCAATAAGTGTCTGGAACTTGAGACTGAGCTTTTCAAAAAGAAAGATTTCATTGAAAAAGATGTTTACGATAAACGTGTCAAAAGTTATTCAACCCTAGAAAAGCATTGCATTTCTTTGGAATTAGCAACTCAACTTAATCAAGAAATTTTTCAAAAGGACAATTCTGGTGAAAACCAAAATGCTCCCACATTTAATTAATAATTTGAAATAAATAAATTAAAAGCTCGGTCATAAGAAAAGAACACGGTCATAAGAAAGTTGAAGGATAAAATTAAATCTTTGATTGGAAAAGAAAGTGTGGAAAAAGTAAAGAAAGACATTGATGAGACTGAAACAATAAACATTGAGCTGGAGCATAGTGTGGCAAAACTACTTTCTGAAAATGAAAATTTAAGAAAAGAACGAGAGCATTTGAAATCAATTTTTAAAGACCAATTTGACTCAATTAAAAAGACACGTGTTCAATCCAAAGAACATTGTGACTCTCTAATTGCTCAAATCAATGCAAAGTCTATTGAAAATTTGGATTTAAATGCTGAACTTCAAGAAAAGGTTTTTGCTATTGCAGCATTGAAAAATGAATTAAGGAAACTTAAAGGAAAAAATGTTGTCGATACTGCTGTTTCAACACCTATTGCCACCACTATTGCTCCAGGAATGTTCAAGCTAGACATCGAACCTATTTCTCATAGACTTAAGAATAATAGGGATGCCCATGAGGATTATCTTAAGAAGACTATAGAATATACCGACACCATACGTGGACTTGTAGAACGCGCTAGAAAACAGAATCCTAGTGAACCTCTATTAGACTCTGCTTTTCGATTTGCAAAACACATTCAGGAATTGTTAGTCTATGTCTCTAAGACATGCCCTAGTGTAACAAACCCTAGTGAGAAATTAGTTGTTGTCACACCACTGAACAAGGACAAGAAAGTTAGATTTGCTGATCCGTCCACATCATCAAGCAACATTCCCAAACAGACTGTTTCTCTTAAAAACCAAGATTCTAACAAACCTATGTTGCCTTCTACAGGAGTAAACTCTACTACTAGTGCTAACGAATCAAAGCCTTCAGACAATACAAAGAAAAATAGGATCTCACGACCATCAAGTAGCAATCCGAAGAATAAAGTAGAAGAAAACCCTAGGAACGTTAAATCTAGTTTGAATAAAATGAATTCTGTTTCTGAACCTATCAGTAATGCATATGTTAAGCATTTTATGAGAAATGCTAAGTTTGAATCTATTTGTGCTATCTATAACAAATGTTTGTTTGATGCTAATCATGATATGTATCTTATTGATTATGTGAATGATGTGAATGTGCGTTCCAAATCTAAATCTAAATGAAATAAAATGAGAAAAGTATGGAAACCTACGGGTAAGGTGTTTACTGAAATTGGATATAGTTGGAAACCTACTGGAAGAATATTCACTATAGTTGGAAATAGGTGCCCTTTAACTAGGATTGCCTCCACTAAAGAAGTGCCTCTTAAGGAAACCACTATAACGCCAGTAATCACACCATCCTCAGAACTTAAGGTATACAGTAGGAAACCAAAAGCATCAAGATCTGTAGGGTCCAGTAGCAAAGTTAAGATTGTAGAATCTAAGACTTCTAACACTAAGGAACCCAAACAATCTTGGGGATCCACTATTTTTGATGTTCCATCTTCTTTTCTTATTGATTGTAGGTTGTCCAAACTGTTATGTGGTATTTGAACTCTGAATGCTCTAAGCATATGACCAGAAATCGCTCTCAACTCATCAACTTTGTCAGCAAATTTTTAGGTACCGTCAGATTCGGGAATGATCATATTGCTAAGATTATGGGTTATGGAGACTATCAAATGGGAAATCTTACAATCTCTCAGGTTTACTATGTGGAAGGGTTAGGACACAACTTATTCTCCGTGGGACAATTTTGTGATTTTGATCTCAAAGTAGATTTTCGCAAACACACCTGTTTCATTCGTGACTTAGAAAATGTGGATCTACTCAAGGGATCAAGGGGTTCAAACCTATACACTTTAGCTATGGAAAATTTGTTGCTATCCTCTCTTATATATCTCTTGTCTAAGGCCTCTAAGACCAAATCTTGGTTGTGGCATCGAATATTATTTCATTTAAACTTTGATTATATCACTTCTCTTGCCAAACAAGGTCTTATCCGAGGTCTTCCAAAACTAAAGTATCAGAAGGATCACTTGTGTTCTGCCTGTGCTCTTGGTAAAAGCAAGAAACACTCCCACAAACCCAAAACTAAAGACTCCATTCAAGAAAAACTCTATCTGCTACATATGGATCTTTGCGGGCCAATGAGGATTCAAAGTATCAATGGGAGAAAATATATACTACAAACTATATGACAAAAGAAAATTTTCTAAAAAATGCAAAATATTTTTTTGATAATTTTTTGTTTTTTTTATAATTAATTAAATTTTTAACCGAAATTAAATAATAAAACAAATATTAAATGACTTCGAAAATCTGAAATTTTATTTCCAAAAATACTTTAAAACTATAGAAGATCCTACGAAAAATAAGAAACAAAGAAATAGCTTGTTAATAAGCTCGAAATAAGCTGTTTTCAGCTTATGAGCTTATAAGCCTAAAACCCCTTTAAGTATGCAAGCCCTTGAGTCTTTAACGAAAAAGACCCAAGGGCGCAGTGGTAAGTGATGTTATAAAAGGGGGTTTGTATCGAGAGGTCACGGGTTCGAGTCTTGCTCACCCGGGCCAAGTGTCTTCCCCTTTTATTTTTATTTTTTTTGAAAACTCTAGGGTAGAAAGTGTAAAAGACAAAAGTAAAGGGTAGGCGGGCAAAGTATGGGAAATTTACAGTTCAGTGTAAACGGGTGCCCTTCAACTATTGAAATGTTACAAAATAGACCCTACGATTCTAGCTTATTTTTGGCTTATTGAAAAATGAGATTCAGCAAAAACTTAAAACTACAAACTCATAAAAGAGCTTATACTAAACAACTTTAACAAAGGGACTTTCTACTCTTGGCAACTCAATAAGCTAGAAAATAAGCAATTCAAATTCTGTTACAGAAACAAGGGATTTAAGAGCTTTTTCACATTTTAGCTTATATCTAGCTTATTTCTAGGTGAGAATGAAAAACAAAAGTTGCTGCTTGTAGATTAAGATGTGTGCAAGAGATATCTAAACAAAAATTAACTAAGCTTTTATAAAAATAACAAGAAAATTGAGCTGAAAATATGCTAGTTTAGCTTAAAACTGAAATAAGCTTTCTCTAATAAGCTAAACAGCTTACTACTGAACCTTAAAAGCTGAAATTTTGAATATAAGCTAAGCTATTGATATAAAACTCACCTAGATAAAAGGTTTTTCAATTTTACAACTAAAAATGAAAATTCAAACTGAATTAAGCTAAAATCTAAATGCTGCTATACTACTTTTGAAAGAGATTTTAAGCTATGTTAAAAACTGAATAATGAAATCTAAATGATGAAAAGTAATTAGCTAATGGAATTCTAGAAATATGCTAAATTCTAAATTCTAATACCTACTTATGAATGCCCAAAGTTAGATAGAAAATTGAAAGGCAACAACAGTATTAACTGTTGTTGCTGATGCACTTGACCAAATACTCAAATGCAAGCTAAAATTTGAGAGCTAGAGTCTCTAAAACACTTCACCAAATGCACCTAAGTAAACACAAAACAACTTTGAACTCTAAGTTGCTCTTAAAATTCTAAAATCTAAAACTACTTACAGCTGAAAATTGCCCTGGTGTAAATGCAAGGTTTTTACACTCTAAACTTTTGAATTTTACTAACTAACTTCTAAAAGCTTTTTAAAACTTTAAAATATGACCTAACTAAGCTGTATGAAATACTTTGACAGACTAATGTTGACTTTAAAAGTCAAAAGAGCCTAAATCCAAACACTCCTTACACTAAGCTGTCAAAACTAACTTGTACTTAAATCCTATTTTAAAAGCTAAGATAGCTAAAACATTTTATCTACTTTTACTATAACTAACCTTTCTAAGCTATTTTAACTCTTAAACTAACAGCTTATTAGTGATAATAAGCTAGTTTCTCTACTAGCTTATACTACCTTGACAGATTTTAAGGAATGTAAACTAAAATGATTATAACTAAAACATCTTAAAGCTTAAACATCTATAAGCTAACTACACTAAATGAACAGGATTGAACATGAGAATTCATTAGAATAAGCAATTTGAATTAAGCTATGAATTTGCTAAAATGGAATATAGAAAGTAAAACCTGAATTTTTTGTTGTCTCAGTCACTAAGCCACTCTTGTAGAGTGAGTGGCTTTAGGAAACACAAACCTATTGGCTCCTAGCCTCTATACCTTGAGTTTAAAGTTCAATAAGCTAATTTTAGCTTATTCTTCCAATTAGCCTCAAAATTGAATCAAATGAACTCAAGTGATCATATTTTGACATAAATTGAACAAAGCAAGTGAATGAATGACTTTTAACAAGTTTTTAACTGAATTTGAGCTTTTTAACAAGAATAAGCTTAAATGAGCTTATGAGAGCTTATTAGGTAAAAACAGCTTGAATTTTCATTAAAACTGAGAATTACAAGTACATAAAAGAAATTAGCTTAAAAAAAATACTTAAACTATTTTTAAAAACTACACTGAAAACTCACTTAAAAACTAACTGTTGGCCATAATGGCTTTACAAAGCTATATATAGAAAAAATTCGACTAGGCTCTTCTTCTTTTTCTTCTCTCACTTGTGTTTCTTTGAAGACACATAAAGGAGTTGTGTTTGTTGTGTGAGTGGTTCACAGCTTCAATCTTGGCCCTTTAATTCTTCAAAAATCAATCTTGGCCGTTGGGATGATCATTGAGAAGTGTGGGATTGCCACATTGGATTAGGGTTTTAGTGGAGGAGGGGGGAAACGTTTACCCAGGGATTTTTGAGGTGCAGGGTAAAAGGGGGAAGGGAAACCCGTGAGTTTGGTCCTGGGTTTTTGGGTTTCAAAAATGGCGGGAAAGAAATTGTACAAAGGTTGGGGGTGACAGGGCATTATTTTACCCATTTGGCAAGGTTAGTCCCTCAAAGATATATATAATTTTGCGTCCATCGTCCTTGGTGTTATATAACTTTGGGGACTTGGCAAGACAAGTCCCCAAGAGTTATATAACTCTTTGCATGAACCGTCCTTGGTGTGTACAAGTTAAGGAACTTGACAGTTTTCACCCTTGTAGTGTAACTTTGCAGAAATGGCAGATTGCACCCTTGTCTTCTTTTCTCCTCTTTTCTTCTTTAAATCTAAGTTTAGGGATTTACAATTTCAGTCCCTAAACTTATATTTCTTTGACTTTTGGCCTCGGGGTTGACTTGGGTTGACTTTGACTTTGACCAGTTGACTTTTCTGTTGACTTTTTGACTTGATTGACTTTTCGGCTTCGATTTGGCTTTGTCTTTCACAGTCTTTTCCATTCCGAGTCCGGTTTTGTCGTTTTGGCTTTGTTTTTTGTCCTTTTCTTAGTTATCCGTTCCTGCACAATACAATTAGCAAAACAAGCATATATTTGGCATTTTAAGTCCGTTTTTGGTTATTTTAGCTCATTTTTAAAGGTAAAAGGTATGTGTAATTAAGCACATACCAGTGGACATCCCAACTGCCACCAAAGTCTATCACACACGCCCTTAACATATCCTCTAACGTCTGAATTGTACGCTCACTCTATCTATCTGTCTGAGGGTGATAAGTTGTGCTCATATCCAATCGCGTTCCTAAGGCTTTTTGAAATGTTTGCCAGAGACGTGATGTAAACCGTGCATCACGATCCGAAATAATCGACACAGGCACTCCATGACGCGTGACAATTTCATCGGTGTACAACCTCGTCAATTTCTCCGTACTATAATCTTCACGTATTGCCAAAAAAATGTGTTGATTTGCTCAATCTATCAACTACAACCCATATCGCATCGTGCGCACTCCTTGTTCTAGGTAACTTTGTGATGAAGTCCATGGTGATGTTTCCCACTTCCATTCAGGTATCTCTGGTTGTTGTAATAAGCCCGAAGGCCTTTGATGCTCAGCCTTTACCTTTGCACAAGTTAAACATTCGCTAACATAGGTAGCAATATCCCTCTTCATTCTCGGCCACTAGTACATATCTCGAAGGTCATAATACATCTTATCCGCTCCAGGATGTACGGAATACTTGGACTTATGAGCCTCATCCATAATTACTGTTCTCACACCTCCTACTAACGAAACCCATATTCGATCCATAAAGTACAAACTTCCGTCTCCTTTCCTTTCCATCTGCTGATCTAAACCATGTAACCTTTCAGCAAGTACGTTCTCCTGATTGAAAGCCTCACCCTGAGCTGCCAGTATCATTCCTTTTACTCCAGATTGAATAGTCATGGCCATTGATCGTACACGTTTAGGTTTCACCCGTTTCTTCCTACTCAATGCATCAACCACCACATTCGCTTTACCCGGATGATAGCAAATTTCACATTCATAATCACTAAATAATTCGATCCACCTCCTTTGACGCATATTCAACTCCTTCTGATCAAATACGTGTTGGAGAACTTATGATCCGTGTAAATGAAACTTTTCATACCATACAAATAATGTCTCCAAGTTTTTAGAGCAAACACCACTGCTCCCAACTCTAGATCGTGTGTTGTATAATTCTTCTCGTGGATTTTTAACTGCCTTGACGCATAACCAATTACCTTATTTCTATGCATAAGCACACAACCTAATCCCTGATTCGAAGCATCACAGTAAACTACAAAATCTTCAACTCCATCAGGAAGTGACAATATCGGCGCATCATACAAATTATTTTTTTCAATGTCTAGAAAGCCTCTTCTTGCTCCACACCCCACATATACTTTTGGTTGTTCTGAGTCAACGAGGTACGAGGTTTTGCAATCTTAGAGAAATTTGCGATGAAACGACAATAGTAAACTGCCAACCCCAAAAACGATCGAATCTCAAACGATGTCGTAAGAGCTTTCCAATTCTTTACTGCCTCTATCTTACTTGGGTCCACATGAATACCACTCTGATTAACCACGTGACCAAGGAAACGCACTTCTTGCAACCAGAACTCACACATGGAGATTTTAGCATACAACTTCTCCTTCCTCAATAATTCTAAAACTAACCTCAAATTCACTTCATGATCTTCCTTAGTCTTTGAGTAGATCAAAATGTCGTCGATGAATACAATAACAAACTTATCTAAATACGGTTTACAAACTCAGTTCATCAAATCCATAAAGACTGTTGGTGCATTGGTTAATCCGAAGGGCATAACGGTAAACTCAAAATGTCCATACCTTGTTCGAAATGCGGTTTTTAGAATATCGTCCTCATGTACTCGGAGCTGATGATACCCGATCAAAGATCTATCTTGGAGAAATAACATGAACCTTGTAGTTGATCAAATAAGTCATCAATTCTAGGGAGAGGATATCGATTCTTAACAATTAACTTGTTCAATTCTCTATAATCGATACACATACGAAAAGAGTCATCCTTCTTCTTAACAAACAACACTGGTGCTCTCCACGGAGAATGATTCGGTCGTATGAAACCCTTGTCTTGCAACTCTTGAAGCTTCCCAGACAATTATTGCATTTCCGAGGGAGCTAGACGATATGGTGACTTCACAACTGGCGTCACTCCAGGAACTAAATCTATGCGAAACTCAACTTGTCGTTGTGGTGGTAACCCCGACAAGTCTTTCGGGAATACATCAACAAAATCTTGTACTACAGATATATCACTCAATTTTGGTTCATCTAACTTAGCATTCATTAAGGCTTTAGTGGCTCCTAAAATATGTTCCCCTTGAACCCTAAGTATCCCACTACCTTCCAACGGTATTTTAACCACCTTTTCATGGCAAACTATCACAGCCTTATTCTGGGACAACCAGTCCATTCCCACAATTACATCGAAACTTCCATGACCCAACGGTATCAACAAACTCCAAGGGTTACGAACAATCAAATAGGATAACAAATGAATATTGAGTCAAAGGCTAGAATGCATATAGGAGATTCCACATATGCAAAAAGACGTGGATCAAATGTCATAAGAATCCTTTGAAAGAAAGGATACGTATATGTAACGAGTGAACACGCGAATGAAAAAAAATCAACATGCGTACCACAACAAAAGAAGACATAAAAAAACCAATACGAAAGAGGGAAATTCTTATACGAAAGACCAAATTAAATAATGTTTTTTTTATAAAAATCAATTTAAAATAAAGAAAGTCACTTTAAGTATAAAAATTATTTTAAACAATAAATAAAATTGTCTTAAATGTAATCTTTATAAAATTCATTATGACTGTCATAAAAATCTAGAGATGGTTATCTAATGGTGTATCGTACCTTACCACTATGAATCACTTTAAACTTGTTTTTTTTTAAAAATTATTTAGCCACTCAACAATTTTCATATCCTATTTGCATAGGCCATTTAAACATATTATATTTACAAAGATCATTTTAAACACAGTTTTTCCCAAACATTAACACAATACTTCCAAACGGTTTTTATAATTAGACATGAATTATAAAATAGGTTACTCAAACAAAGGACACCATAATACCAAAAGGGATCGTAAAACACCGTACAAACTCTAACACAATTCTATTGTTTGAAAAGGAAAGAAAAATACCAAAAACCATATACTCAAAATAAAATCAAACCAACTCGTACAAGAAAACTCATGCAAGATGTTACGTACCCAAAAGAAAACGTAAGGTCTTATCCAAAATAACGATCAACAGAGCAAACCTAAAAGAATCGATACTAACTAGTCGCCAACGGGTTACGAAAACCAAGGGATATACAACCAAGGGAGTAATAATCCACACTAATATGTTAGAAACAATTAGTGCTTAAAAGAAACGTTTGATACTCATACGAGTAATCAATGCAATGAAGGAACTAACGAAACGCGCCTATATCCGAAAGAGCAGATCCGAACAACCAATATACATCAAGACGTCGAATAGGAAAAATTGGGTATCCTTACTAACAAAGTACGATGAAGGGATGCTAAGCTTAGACATAGGAAATCCAAACAAACAACCGAGCAAACGAGCAACCTCTATAATAGTAATACTAGGTATCCCCAGATACTAGATAGAAGGGAAAATTATTATCTATACAACTCAACTTAACATATCATCTAATTAGGGTAAGAGAATAATTCTCTACCCATACCACCATCCTTATCATGAATGCTCATATAAAAAAAATTATTACACTACCACCTTACAACCAAGCATAAATAAATGCAATCATGGTCACCATTCTACGTGTGTGATGCCTTTATAATTATGTTGGCCACCATAATTATAAGTGCCTCCTTTCACATGTGTACTTACTTCCAAGACTACCCATATTAATCATAATTCACATATAAGCACATATACCACATTACACATCTTAAACCACTCCAACATAACACATAAATGATGCTCCATCAAATAACTACTTACTTATATCAAAATAAAATCGAAATGACATAAAGGAACGAAAGTCTCGCAACGACTCCTAAAATATGAAATATCTGAAATAAATAATCAATAACAACATGACAAGGTAAAGGACGGGATAAACTTATACTGGGCCTCGCTTAGGTTTGACTTTTCCTCCGCAAGAATCACCCGACTCTGCGGGTCCAGCCATACTACACGCATCCGACAAACGATCAACTATCCTATCTCCTTCAGTTCCACAAAAGGCTCCTTATAACGCTTAAGTCTAGTTGGGAAAACGGTTCCTCAACGAGACTTCTTATAGGTGGGGGAAAAACATAGCTAAAATACTAAGAAAGTAATACATATCGTATCAGATAATGGTAGGCAAAATAACTAAAATGACAACTTAGCAAAATTTAAAATATATAAGCTATGCAAAAATAGAGGGGAAACATAGCAGTTATAGCATTAAACACTTAAGCCCTAAATGCATCTACATGGAGGACCCCTATGTTATAGTCTAGGTTCAACCGCCTACTTCTCTATAAACAAAGGCTTTGATACCAATCTGTCACACCTCGTCTAGGCGGAAACACGAGGCATAACATCATGGATATCATCATAACACAATTGTGTCTAACCAATGAGAGAACTATAATGAATAGATAAACAAATGAGATACAATGTGTCATGACAATATCTAACACAACATAAAGGAGTCTTGCATTACGATAGCAAAGTCATACCACAAGGAAACATAAATCCAAGAGTTTAAACAATCAAATAACACCAAGTATCAAAACATTCAAGATGCATAAATAAAATTCTAGGGAAATGACTCCGCATGCATGCATACGGTTCCTCACTAGCCATCTTCCTTAACGTTAACATCCTCAAAGGTGGTTACCTGAAAATGATGCTTTAAACGCCAACACAAAGGTTGGTGAGATTCATAGGTTTAAGACACGATAATCAAAGCTTATAAACAATTACTGTGATTAATGCAAACATGGCAGGACAATTATTGTACTATCATACAAGCTAACATGCAAATGTAACCATAACGAGCATGGGAACAGAACGTGTCCCTCAATCCAACAAGTATCAGCACTTGGGTAGGAACGTTACTCCCGTTACATTAAAACCATCACTTCACATGGGTAGGAACGTTACCCCCGATCTAATATCATAACAAATGGGTAGGAACGTTACCCCTGATCCAAATACACATAAGCATTTAGCATGTAACATACAATAGCCAAGTAAAGTCCATACACTTTCAAAATGAAGACACATAATCACAGTTCTTAGAACATTTCAAATCTATTTTCATCATTTCCATCCTAATTTAAAAGCGATATGAAAAGAGGGACTATGAAACTCGCTTGATGCACAAGCAGCTTCCAAACAATATCAACACAAGCTATACAATACAAACACAAACATGTTACACGCAACCAAGCTAAAATCTCAAGTCCATGTAACACTCATATGATGTATGTCTAAGGGTTTGATTAACCATCATGGGTCGCCCCGACACCATGCCCAACCTTAACCATCTTGTTAACACATTATACTAGTTACCTACAATTTATCCAAAAATGCATAATTTTAGCGTGTCTTAACCAACTTAAAACCCATACTTTTTTACGTTTATAAATTATACCAAAAATCATCTAAGTTCATTTATGAGTTTACTAACTACCTTGTGATTCTAAAGTGTCTATTACATGTGCAACTATCCCAAATAAAATCAAACTTCAAAATTGTCCCAATTCAGATCTGATTGCACACTAAAATGTATGGCCCTCATTACCATACTTAGGCAACTAATTAGAGGCTAATTTTCTCAGGGAAGTTAATATACATATAGAAATTAACTTCTGTGTTTTGGATAACCTTAATTCGAATTTTAAGTTAGGGTTTATCCTCCTAAACATGACCTAATTCTGACCCGTATTTACTGTTTTAACAACTTTTCTTGTAATTAATATTTAACCAACTTCCAGAACTCCAAATCAATTGAGGCCAGACTTTGTGAAAAATAGAATCTTTGAACTTTAATTTAGGCTTTTGAATCATATCAAAACACGTTTCTATCATCAAGATATCATCAGTTGAACACAAACCTAAAATCTGCTCAACTCTAAATCATAAATTAACGCGATCTAACCCTAACTATTTACACCAATATGATCCTAATTCATTCTAAACACTCTAACATGATTAATACATACTTAATGACAGAAGTTTTTAAAACCCTAATGATCCAATATATTAATTGTTACATGATTTAATTAAAAGAGTTAAAATAAAAAGGATTATAGATTAAGCCTTTTACCCGTGCATCCTTACGATCCTTCGCTTAAATTTTCTTCAATTTTTTTTTGATGGTTTCTCCTTGATGAATTTCGACCAAACACACCCAAGAGAGGGGAGGAAAAAGTATTTTAGGGTTTAGGGGTAAAAAAAAAATATAGGACTTTTAATTATTGGTTTCCTTATACAATTAGGATTCCTAAAAAATTTCTTTTATTTTTTTCTCTTTTTTTCCTTTAACCGGCCTAAGATTAATATATATATATTTTTTTATATATTTTTTTAATTATTATTTTTTTACATAATTATCTTCATTACCTTAAGTTTTCATAAAAACCTAAGCTAATTTGAGTAAACCTTTTTACATAAACGCTACTTACTAACTTTCTAAAAATAACTTTTCATTTCATAATTTACTTTCTATTTATGGAATGTTTACTGCAAACTTCCATATTTCACTCGCATACTTCCTTTCCAATAACTTACACTTCTTATAAACGCTTAACTCTTAAAAACCAAGAATTGACGTAGCAATGCATGCAACACGTCTTTCATTTCCATTATCACCACACGTGAACAAATGGAATACTTAACACCAAAATCATATGTACACAAAATAAGATAATCATTTACCTCTAAAATGACATCATGCACATATGTAAACTACTTAGCACACATAAAATCACATAGCACAACACTTAAACACATAAAATGAACCCCTGGACATTTCTAAAGGTATCACTAACCTGATTAAATCACGGTTGTCACAGGTACAATGCCCGTTAGTGTTGTTTTTAGGTAAAATCGGCAAAATATAAATGTAAAACTTGATAATAAATATTACCTACGCACAATGACACATCAGAAGAGTCCGAATATATTCATCTTCTTGGTCTAAAGGTTGTATGGCAGGAGTGTCATCTTATGCTTGAACCACGGGAGAAGTTTTTCGCCTTAATGATCTAGAAGAGGATTGTCCAACATCCTTTCTTTGTTTATTTCTTTTCTCCCCCTCATGATCATTAGAGTATCCTGATTATCGTGAGACCTCTTATGAAAGGATGGTTCTGCATCTTGAGCATCAAGTGCTTGCTGATCTAGAGTGATGGATTCAAAAAAGAGTATCATAAAGCTATTAATGAGTAGATTGAGTCGCATTTGACATGTTTAGGTGAATTATGTTCAGCAGCTTTAGCTTTAGATCTATTTCTGAGAGATCATTTGCGCAGGTGGATGATTTGGTGAATAGACTGATTTGGTTATTTTTTATAACTTTGAGTACAGAGGTGTTAAGACGAGGCTTAACATAGTTTGCAACGTATGTGGGGATATGAGTAGGTAGAAGCTTTTTCATTTGTGTCAAAACTTTAGCTTGGACATCTTTTTCAAATGCTTCAGAAACATTGAAATTTATAAGAGCTTCCAGCCTTTGATCATATTCTATGAATTTCTGTATAACTGCTTTCTTGAAGTTGACCTTCCTCATATTCTTCTTTGCCTTTTGGATCAGCTTCTTTGCTTTGGCTTGGAGTGAGTTTGGTTGGGGATATATGAGAATTTTATGTGGTTTAGTTGCTGGAGGAGATGAAATATGATAAAAAGCATTGTCCAGAAACATTTACTGTAATATAAGGTTTATTGCTTGAACATCTACATGTGTACCAAAAGGTACTTCAGATGCACCTGAAAGAAAGCTTCTTACTTTAGGATTTCCCTCTGGGTTATGCACCACTGAGGTTGTATGAGCATCAGTATAAACTGGAATACTCATTAAATCCATCAATTCATTTACATGTGTTTCATCAACAGATTCTGAATGAAGTTAAGAGAGGAACTTGTAATTGTCGGATTGAAGTAGGTAAACTTGAGTGCTTTAGTGGATTTGTTGTTCATGAACACCTCAAATCCTTTAGCATCATCATCTCCGTTTGGATTATCATCAGATAAGTCCATATCAGAGTCGTTAGTATCATCAGTTCCATTAGCACTTTCCTCTTATGTGTCTGAACATGAAGAATAGTGTGTTACATCACTTTCTGTATCTAAGGTATTATAGTATTTGGTGTGATTAACACTTGTTCCTTCGCCTACAACTGCTTACTTCTTTTGCTTTAAGCTCTCAAGTCTGCTAGCTTTTGATCCTTTCTGTAAGTCTAATAATAATTGAACTACTGGATCGTCTACTACGAGACCTTTGAGTTTCTGTCCCCACTTAGCATATGTATCTGTTACATCCTTGTCAATTTGTTTGTCAATTGTCAATTGAATCCTATGACGTTGTTGAGTACGTTGTTCTACAATACTGATGGATTTCGCAAGTTCAACTGTAATTGTTTCTTCCGCAACAGTAAGAGATTTTGTTTTCTTTGGCACATCATCTTTCTTGAACATCTTGGAATTTGCTTCATAATCACCTGAATGCATATACTCTTTTCCTTTTCCACTTTTAACAGGAGACACATTTTGTTCTTTTGGTTCCTCATCAGCTTTTGCTTTCTCACTTTCTACTTTCTTGGCCTTATAATACTTCTATCCTACTGACTTCTTGAATGCGTCATCGATCATTGTATTGGGTATCTCCATTCTGAACTTGTAGGTACCTTTTACAATGTTTGATAGTTTAGTAATAGGTGACTCATCACCTTCACTATGCATTTCAGAGTTGAATATGCGAGGGATATTCATGTTGCATGAAAGAAAGTAGTCAATGATAAGCTTAGTGAAGCGGGTGTATGGAAGCTTATACATCTTGGATGGTTTGGTAGATCTGTCAACTATTTTCCATTCAAGTTCGTCCAAATTAATGATGCAAAATCCAAGTTGGCGGAGTTAATAATTCCCCATAGTATCTGAAGTATTGGAAGTCTAGTTGTGTCCCAACTTGAATCTTTTCCTGTAAGACTAGTGTTGAGAACACTCAGAATTGCTCTCCATGGTTGACGAAGTCTTGTAGAAATAAATGTTGAGAGAGAAATCATTTTTGCCTTAGGATCTTCATCATAACCAAGTGTCTTGATGAATCCCAAAATTTGGTTTTTTGTGGGAGATTTGATATATGGTGTTTTGGTGTTAGGTAAAGGCATCTGTAAAATAGTGTGTAGTCCAGTATTGAGAGTGAAAGTTTGAGTGTCTAATTGGAATGTGAATGAGTTATTGTTTGGGTTGTGGTTGATGGTTGTCCAGAACTGATGTAAGTATATGACAGGAACTTTAGCAGTTAGGGAAACCGACTTGTATAGTTTGTGGTGCCTTAGAATTCCAACAACAAATCTCAGCATAGTATCGGTAATGTCTGAGTCTGAAGAGACACGCTGGTTGTGTAGGATCCCTTTAACACATACACTTCATATCATACACGGAATCTAGATCAAGAAATATAGAAAGAGAGTGAGATGATTTCCTACAGAGAGAAAGAAGAGAGAGAGTGAGATGGGAGAGAAAATAGAGAAGTAAAATGTTTATTATGAAATCAACTTGTACCTTTTCCTTGGTAGAAAAGGTATATATATACCCCGACACTTAAAGTGACATGCGGGATATTTGACTAGGACCCGGGCTCGGGTTTTGCATGGGATTAAACCCGAAACATATACAATATTAGATTAACTATCGAGCCCGATTCCCGATACATTTCTATTACAACGTTAACTAATTGATTGAACGAGACTTAAATACATAATGAACGAACTTCATGTTTGTAACACCCCCAAAAATTGTGTCGCAGCGGAAATGTGTCCGGGGGAGTTACTTTATAATACGCAGCGCTAGATACAAGAGAACGACCTCTAAATGTGT
>BQNB010105965.1:0-21657 GCA_026074375.1 Tanacetum coccineum | reverse complement strand
CAGAACTTGTGCAAGAAACGACAGAAAAGATTTTTCAGATTAAGGAAAGGCTGAAAACGGCAAGGAGTCGCCAGAAAAGCTATGCTGATAAGAGACGTAAGCCACTTGAATTCAAGGTTGGAGACCGAGTGTTACTAAAGGTATCTCCATGGAAGGGAGTGGTACGATTTGGTAAGAAAGGAAAGCTGGCACCACGATATGTGGGACCGTTTGAAATAGTAGAGTGTGTTAGACCGGTAGCTTATCGGCTGAAGTTACCCCAGGAACTAAGCTGTGTTCACGACACATTTCATGTGTCTAACCTCAAGAAATGTTTGGCTGAGCCAGATGTTCAGGTGCCTTTGGATGAGATCGAGATTGATGAAAATCTGCGATTTGTCGAAGAGCCTATTGAGATCGTAGAACGAGATGTGAAAAAGCTAAAGCGAAGAAGAATCCCATTAGTCAAAGTTCGTTGGAACTCTCGGCAAGGAGCTGAGTATACCTGGGAACATGAAGACCAATTCCGGAAGAAATATCCGCATCTCTTCTCTGAAACCGTACCTCCTTCAGGTGTTGCAACCTGAGCCTTGAGGACAAGGCTCTTCTAACCGGAGGAGACTGTAACATTCGTACTGCAACAATCCATTATTTTCAGGTCTTTACTGACGTCATATATTTCACAAATATTTTATTTCTCGTAGCGTTCGCTTTAAAATTTAAAGTTAAGTTGAACATCCGTAAGCTATTAAAGCAACAATCAACATAAACGGAACACCAAAACGAATTAAAGTTTCGTCAAACAATCAATATATTATTTTTACGCAGGTACTAATCTACCTTTTTATATTTATTTTTATTTTGTTTGCGTAAAACGTTTTTACGTTCGCAATTTAATACAATATAGGTATACCCGACTCAAACCAAAACTTTCCTACACTTCAACAAATACCCACAATTATACCCAATACCTAAAATTTTACAAAATATCTTATGTACATAAATATGTAGCCGGTTATAGAGATGATAAACACAAAGAAATATCAAGTCTAGAAACACATTCCTTAAAACCTTGAGATGTTCTCTCTACTCTTTTTTTCCCAACAATGACCATAAGGACTTCCTTGTTATTGCTCTAAAAATGTCTTTGACTAGTCATTAGGTATTTAAGGCTTTTGCTAGTGAAAGACATCACACAACTCTCATTTTAAAGGTGTAAAAACACATAACTCTCCTCCCCCTCTCTTCTTAACTCCAGGCAACCACAAGACCAACACCAAATTCATACCAAATTTTACTTATCACATTTACACACATTCCTACTATATATCTAAGATGTTCTTAGGTGTTTATAAGGGTTGGTTTAATCTTTACAAGAATTAAACAAGAAAGTTCAAGATATAAGTTCTTAAAAAAGTTAGGTTTTCATCTCATATCTCAAGCCAAGGGTTTAATCACAAGGAGTGATTTATTTCCCCATTCACCACGTCATCATTACTAAGGTATCTAAAACACTAAACACTTCATAATTTATCCATTTTATTGTAAATTGTTCTATAGGCAAAATCACCATTGAAGTATTAACATTAAAACATATTTACTTGTGATTATGATTTTGTACACTTATTCATGTGTTATGTGGGTTTATATATCATGGAATAATAGAAATATAAGTATGGTAGTATGTTGGTTTAAGTATAAAAAGTTCATGAATAAACTTGTAATAAAAAAGCTTACTTAAGGAAAGTTATGATTTCATGTGATGTAAGGACTTGATGATCTTGGACAAATGGACTATATAATATATGATACTTATGAATTAAGTTAAAATGGTGTAAGTGCTTAAAGTTATTAAAGTGAGAAGCACTAGAAATTGAACAAATTTCATATATTATCAAAAGTTTTTTGTTTGTGTACGAGTTTTTGGTCCGTGTACGAGTTGTTGAAGGTTTTGGTTCATGTACGAGTAGTTGGTTCGTGGTTTTTCATATTATCAAATTTTCTGGTGTATCGATTGTTTATCATAAGTTTATCAATTGTTTGTTAACTTAGATGAAACTTTGTAATAGTGTATCAATGATTTGCAAATAAATGTTTATTGCATTAATAGTCTTTTTAAATCGAAACTAATGGATCATATGTATCTATCCCACCCTCAGCTAGAAATTGTTACGTAACAACTTTTTTAGTGTAGTACTTATAAACGACCTATATTAGGATAGTTGTCATCCTCATTTATTAGTAGAGTGTTGTGGCGTGACGCATTTTCCTTGTTGTATTGGAATTCCTCAATAACTCGAGTGAGTTCATAGCCCCATTTCATCTACTATTTTACAAACTCTACTGGGAAGAATTACATTGCTTGTTTTTTACTACGACACAAGTGTTTTAAAAACGTATGCCTAGTTTGTGATCATATATGCCCTAAGTACCCTTGCCACTTAAGTCCCCTTTTAACATGAATCCGTGATTGCTATAATTTTTAAGCGCGAGTGGTGTGGATAGATCTATCAGGGACTGACAATCCTCGACCTTTTTTTGGGGTCCACAAGTTGACTCCATGGTGGCATTTAAACATTTGAATAATAACGTTGGTTGGTTGGCATCATCCATTTTACTGCGTGGGCTTATATTACATTACTTATTACGTGTTAAAGGTTCGTGTCATGAGCTTTAGTGCAATAAATAAACCTGTTTTTGGACTACTGAAATATGATTACGTGGTCTACTATTACTTAAAATCTTTTGGTCCACGCTCTTACTCGACAAACCTATGATGCACTCAACCTTTGGTTGACCTTTAGCATGTTTAATTATCAGGTCCTAATGTATAAACCTTGGATGGGGAGCCGACGAGATATCAATGAAGATGGATATGTGTTTAATTTATAATTCCGATGCCAATTTATCTATAAACTTATTCAGCTTTTGGTATTACGAAGAAGTTTTTGGTTTAATTAAAAACGTATTTAAAATGTTTACGATTTTTAAAACATATGAGACCTAATGTATGAACTCTGATATTTTGCTTAGGCATCAAATGAAATCTTATCCTTAAAACGTCCATTTAAGGTCGTTTCTTATATCTTGATTGTTGTACTTTGACGTAGCACCCCATTGTTACCATATTTGAGGGTGTTACACCAATAAAGCATAGAAACGTCAAGTACTTAAAACACGAATGCTCCACAAACATTTGATTTTGGTCAATCTAGTTAGATATGCTGCATATTGAATGGTGAAATACATAAACACTCAGTAAAAATTCGAGAAATTTACAGAGAAGACAGTGACCATTATGAGAAAAGTAACGCCGAAAAGTACTGGACCAACTGAAACAATCAAGTAAAAAAGTTGAAACGGACCGATATCCAAAACTGACACAATTAATTGTATTCTGTTGAACAAAATTCCAGGTGAAAAGTTACGCCAAATAAGAACTTCGAGGGAAGTATAATAATAACAGCCAAAAACAAACATTACACACACATGATCCTGTCCCTCAAGCGCACTCACGTGCACCACAATAAACACGTTCACATACATGCCCTTTATCCGATACACATCCTAAAAGCCACATACATGAACAAACCCAACATGGCTATAGTACAACTGCTAATAGGTCGTTAAGATGTAGTTTTACAGATTGGTGAAAAGTGACTTGCATAGGCACCTACTATATATGAACAATAGAAACAATCTGAAACATCACATATTACTTGTATAAAGAAGAATGCGAACAAATATACCCAAGACAAGACTACAAAGCATTCCGTAATATATCAAACATAAGATCTTAATTTTACCTCGAATACTAAAAACCCCCTAATAAATCCTAATCCTCCATGCAAATGCTATCAAATTTCGTGGTGCTAAGGAAAACATTTAGTATAATCTGTAATCCGTTGTGCAACAACTCAACAAATGTAATCTCAACAAAAATGCAACGTATACTAGCAGCCACACTCTAAGGAAATTTCATATGTGTATGAAAATTATTTTGTAATTAGGTACGTGTTGATAGAAAGCTGAAACCAAAGGATGTCCCCATATATTGGTATAAATGAAGTATGCGTAAGTTATAATTTGGCATTTTATAACCTCTTCAATGGGTCAAAACGAACCCGAACTGAAACAACCATTTGGTGACCAATAATTCGGTTTCGGTTTTGTGTCGTTCAGTTTCGGCTTAAAACGTTTGGTGTGTTGTTTATTTTTCGGGTTTGGCCATCCGGAAAACCGAAACTGAATAACCGAATATATATAAAAACAAATCACGACCAATTAGGGTAAGCAACCTTAATCCTTCGATTAAACACCCCCTAACACATATCTGTAACAATTGTTTATAATGTTGTTTTCTATCATACCGCAAATATATAACAATGGGGGTTTATCGGCCCGCCAAACATTAAAAGATAAAACCCCCAATTGTTATATTGTTGTTGGTTTTTAGGAAAATCAAGTTATCTGTAATGTTGTGTTTGAGGTTGGGTCTAATAATTTGTAAGTAGTACCACCTTTAACAAATGATATATACTTAATTCTGAATGTGTTTTCTTCAGGTGGAAGGTTTGTCATCATAACTTGCGCACCTATGGCAACAGATGGTTAACAAGGTCGCAGTTTCTACTTATTGTGTGTTCCGACTAAAAATGGCCCTTTTCAACCCAAAACCGTTTCAACCTGTTATCTCTGACCCACCCATTTCGCTACCTTCAAGTTTTAAGTATGGATAATGTTGCTGTGATCACATTTTGACTGTACTAAACTTCCTGTTGTTACTGATGATTACATTCTATTATGACTACCCCTATTAACGTCACTATATATGTTAGGATACGATTTTAAAAGCTGTGTCATTTTCTTTAATGTATCTTTTTTTTTTTTAGAATAGCTACTCCGTATATATCATTTGGCGCTGTATTGCACACTTCCATTTGTAACTTTAATTGAATTCATTCCTTTTTATAGAATACTGGACTTCAGTGTGCATCTCAGTTAAATTGGGGAATCGGGGTTTAGCAGCGGTTTGTAGGGAAAAGCCACGTGGCTCATGCACTGGTAGCAGCTTTCCCGCATTACTTAGTTTTCATGTCATTGGTGCAAGAACCAAGTAAAATTGACTCTTTGTACAATACGGTTTGATATTGTATACGTTAGCCGAATGTTATCAACGACCGAACACCGCCAGGCCTGTCTACACATCTGGAATTCAGTCACTTTGCCCGTTAATTGATGCCAATGAAAAAATTAGATTGTTCATTCAGGACTACAGTCGAGTAACATATACGACTGTCTTACTGTATCTCAGATATCTTTGGAATGGACCAAACAATATTATTGAGATCACTTAAACTTCTGTAAGTTAAGAAAAACCTTGCTATGTTCAAGGGAACTTCAGTAGACGATGAAGGTGTTAAGTTTTCTGTATAACATGTTATTTAGTTGATATGTACTTTGATGCATTACATTTTGTAACAATGATAATTTGTTTTCAAGATTTAACTTTTGCTTATTTTATGTACTTGCTTCTTTTACAGAGAGGCTAGCACACCCAAAACCAAAAATGGTTGTCTGACTTATGCAAAAAAACAGTTTACCTGGCATACTTAAGACCCCCTGCCATGCAAAAACAGTCGGCTCCGACCCACTTGTTTATAATAATAATAATAATAACTATACTAAAGAGCATGACGGATGAGGACAAAACTTTGTGTCATTTGGATTGGGCTTATCTTAGTCCATGTTTGTCCAGCCTACTGTATAAAAAAATTTGTATTGTTGTTCATTTTGATAAACATTTTTTTATACTCATTGATTTTACACCATATTTTATGCACTCCATATCTAACGCTAGATGCAAATACTGGTTAGTTTTTCATTTGAACAGTAAGCGTATCATGATTCATGAGAGAAGTTTAACATAGATGAAAAAAATATAATGATCAAATGAATAGACCATAATCATTCATTTTACATCAAATAAAAAAAAATATTTCATCATTATTGTTATAAACGAGGTCGAATCGACCAATTAATATTAAACTACAAACGAGGTCGAATATTTAAATTATATATCATATCTAATACACAATTATTTACTCTTCTCACATTAAAGTGTTGATAACTATAACCATAAAAATTAGAAAGAATTTACTATTTGAATTTTAGTCCATAAACCAAAATTGGCAAAATTGAACCGAATCGAATTATACTATGACAGCCTTCCACGCTCTATAGTATATATAGGTAATTTATTATTTGTTATGACATGAGACATTGTTTAGGATTCTATTAGTATAGTAAAGTTAGTGTTAAAAAAACATTGAATTTCATACGAGTGTTTATATTTCACATGGCAAACCATGTTATGTTGATCTTTTTTTCATATGTAAAACAAATTAAATGACGTGTTCTTATAATGATATTTCTTCTATGAGCAAAATTAATTTTATAAAATGGAAGGCCACCACGAACAAAAGAAAAATCTATTGGGCTTCCTATAACATACTCTAAATAACCAAAAAAAAACTTAACATTTTCTAATGGAAACACAATTATCTAATACAACAATAAATACAACTTTAGAACAGAATGTCAAACACACAACACGAAAATGGCCAAATTCAGGAACAAGAAAATCGCACTTTAAAAAAGTATACACGCCACAGCAAAAAAGTTGCCCCGCCGCAACGCGCGGGTTGATTACACCTCGTATGTATCAATTGTGAGGACCACACAATAGAATTAAGATGGTACCAACTTCATTCCACTGATGTACAAGTTATCAAACAAAACCAAATGTCTCAATCCCACCATCATATCCTAACAAATCAACCGGTCCTCCAATGATTGATTCATGTGAACTAAAACGCACCAATCACAACACACCTCTACCCCTATATATAATATATATAAGTATATATATATATATATATATATAATATAATATTATTATATATATATATATATATATATCTTTCTATGTTCATTGTTTACAGAAACAAAAAACCATCCATCAGTCACATATAAAAAACTTATTAAACCAAAATCAAAGGGAATAAAAAGTGAATCGGATAAGGGGTAAATGAAGAAAAAAAGAAAAAAATATTAACGTGGCGCCTAACGCACAGAGATAACCGTCGAATGCATCAGTCTGTGTGCATGGGAGATAGGAAGAGCTGATGTGTGTAGGTTATGGTTGAAGATCGAATATCAGATATATCTGAGAGTGGTTATAATGGATGCTGGCCTGCAACCCCCCCTCCCTGTGCCACGCCACACGGGCGCGTCTAATGGTACGTCCCAAAACTATCCTACGCCCACAACTTCCAACACCACTTAACCCGCCATACCCGCCCACATCAGCCCCACCCTGCTCTAACACTCTATTTTTATGCTCCTCGACACCCTTCTACCTTCTGTCAACTTTCCAACCCAACCATTCCCCCCCCCCCTCCACCCCACGCCCACAACACATCTTCCCCCCTGCGCCAGAACGTTCTATGACGCTCCGCTCAGACCTCTATTCTCCGCCGTTCTGCTTAATCAATACGATCATACTATCCCCACCACCCACCTCCCCCCGACCACCCCCTGCTCCTCGTCTCCCCCCTTGCCAGTCTCTCTATATTATATCCTAATGCCGGCTCAACCAACCTCTTCGCTCCACCATTGACCGACCTCAGTTCCGAAACCCAGCCCGCCATTCCCGCCTCTCTAAAATCTTGTACCCTTATTCCATTTTCCTTAATCCGACTCCATCCTGGTCACTCTCAGCTTTTAGCACCAATTAACCACACATACTAAGTGGGACGCACATTGATCGTTTAATGGTTTCAACCTCCAAATTACGCCCTACTACCCCACGTCCCGAACCCGTAACCTGCGCCTCCAGGTTTCCCACACAATAGTGCCCACCTTCTGCCCCCATCTCCGTACCCACCATATTACCCCGTCACCCCAGGATAACCTGGACCGATGGTGCCTGGTGGACACGCTCGAATTCGGCCTAGAGGCATGGATACCCCTACTGCACGATCGTGCGAGGGAACTGAATATTAACGTTGTGGTTGAGAGTTCTAGCTTCCACAACACTTTCCCAATTTGTGTTATTCAAACAGTGATCGCTTAATAGATGTGTAATTGTGGTAGTGTTCCACAAAGAGCACCACGAATGGTGCGCCACGGCATAATCCTTGCAAAACGCCACCAAAAACTCCACCCGCCACCCTACCCGAAGTGGCGTTTTCGGGTGTGGCGCCGTAGCCACCAGCCCCACGATTTCCGCTGAAACACCGAAAGCAAGCGAGATACGGCTGTACCAGCGTCTCGCGATTTCGTGTTTTCCGAAATTTTGTTTTTTTTTTTATAAAAAAATGAACCGTTTGGGGAACGGCTTTTTTTAAAAAAAAACTAGCCGTTATGGGGGTTTTTTGTAACTTTTGAACCATTTTTTCACTATAAATACATATACTAACTCCCATTTTTATAAATCCCTTTCAATTTTCACACAACAATATGAATTCCAATGATTTGTCCGATATTTACGAGTATTATACTAGACTCGATATGGAGCAATATACACAATATTTAGAATATTTTGAGCAATATGAAGCCATGGAAGAAGATGAAGCAACAAGCGGCTTATCACCAACCACGACCAAAGTTCGGAAAAACAAACAAGGCGATAATATTGCACACGATCGCGAAATGCGGAAATAAGTTACACGTGGATTTTTGGGGATGAAAACACGCCACCCATGTGTATCCGGAAGAATACTTTCGCCGAAGGTATCGTATGAGTTCTACACTTTTAAAAAAATCGTACATGATATTTCCAATTATAATGTTGACCCTCTACCCGATTACTTCCTATTTTTTAAACACTCCACCCGATCACCCCGGTCGTTAGGTTTAGTGCACTATTGAAAATGCAACTCCGTCATACGCCAACTAGCAATATGGTCCGATCAACCCGATTTAATGTTGATGATAATTGTAGATTGCCGAACGATTTTCACATGAATTTTATGGAATTTTTACTAAATCATATATAAATTATATTTGTATATTGAAAAAGTATATGAGGAAAACCTACTTTAAGAGAACGTCCAACATATATGACTTGCATGAAAGGAAACACAAGGCTCCCGGGAATGCGTTAGGACCTTGATTTAGCCATTGGAATGGTTAAAGTATATCCTAACTTACATGGTCAATTCAAAAGAAAAGATAAAAAAATATCCTACTATAATGCTTGAGGCCGTTGCAGATCAACAATTATGGTTTTGGCATGCATATTTTGAGGTACCAGGGGCCAACAACGACCTTAATGTTTTATATGGTTCACCGTTATTTGATGACCTTCTAGCGGATAAAGCTCCCGAAGCTCCGTTTCAAGTAAACGGAAAAACATATGAAAAAGGTTATTATTTAGCGGATGAAATTTATCCACAATGGGCTACGTTTGTCAAAGCGTTTACTATCGCAAGGGATCTAAAAACACAAAAGTTTAAAAGAGTTCAAGAAAGTGCAAGAAAAGATATTGAAAGAGCTTTTGGAGTCCTACAAGGTCGGTGGGGAATCATACAACAACCCGCACGAGCATATCACATGAACACGATTAAAAGAATCATGTATTGTTGCATGATATTACATAACATGATATTGGAAGATCAAAAGTTCGATATTAGTGAATATTGGTCGATGTACGCTTCTCCAGAGAGCAACATTCAACGTACTTGGGTCGAACGATGTGAAAGACAACGAATGAAAAACAAAGAACTTCGAGATAGGAGAGTGCACGAGGACCTTCGACAAGATATTATGGATCATTTGTGGAACCTTAATAATGAAATTTAAATTAATGTATTTTGTTTTTAAGTTTTATGTATTTTTTTAAGTTTATGTAATGTGTTTTTTTAATTATTAATGAAATTTAAAATTTATATTTATATGGTTTTTTATAAAAATGAAAAAAAGAAGTAGGTTCTTCCCATAACACCAAAAAATCTGATGTTAACCAAGGATGCTCTTTTTGGTGTTAGGGGACATTTTGGTGCCATGAAGAAAAAATGCCACTTTTTACCCACGGCTCAAGCCATGGCACCAACCATACCTAGTGCTCTAACCATTTTCAGGAATTCATCTCTTTTATGTGTATGTGTTCTAACCATTTTTAGGAATCATTTTATTTGTTTTTCAAATAAATGTCGAGGTTGTTTGTGTGTATTTTTCTTTTTAGATTTATATATGTTATTGTGTGGGTTTTGTTTTGTTTCTTTATATTTTTGTCTCAGTTAAGTTGTTGCTTGGAGGTTTGTTTGCATCTTCTTGGCTATGTTAGTTTATGGTATATAAGTTGATAAGATTTTATTTTTGGTGTTGTAGTGGATTGGTGGTGAAGCTTGAAAATACAACAGTGAAGATTTGAACTTCGACCAAGGTTTAAAGATGATGGATAAAGAGTTGAAGTTTGATCAGGAAAATTGAAGGCAAAAAGATAAAGATAGACTCAATTTTTGAAAAGTTAGAAATTATGTGTAACAAAATCTTCATCTTATTATTTTACCATCATTTGTATTTTTATAAACATCATAACTCTCTATAATTTTGTTTAGTATATATATATGCCTTTAGTTTCTATAATTGTTCTACCAGATAAAGATATAATAAAATATCATTCCATAAGATTAAGTTGATTACGGTAGATATAAAAATGAATTAACATATGTGTATTTACCCAAGGTTAAAAACACTATCTATGCTTTTTTTTTATTTGGGGCTTGGCCGTACGTCTTTTTGCACTGTTACGGATATGAAAAATGATGTTTCGTCGATACGTTGTGTACAACATCTAATAATTGTAGTTGCTTTTGATATTATCTTTGTTTTTGATAAAATGTAAAATCAAAATACAATTTTGATTTTTGTACAAAAGTGGGTCGAAATAAGCGAAATTTTTCGCAGTAACCAATTGGGATTCGTGTGATCTAGGAATAACCCTGACAATTTTTTTTTTCAATATGACCTTTTGAATCGCGCTTGGGGGATAGCGATTTACATTTTCATACGTGTCACAGTTTTATTGGCTCGTGAGAATAATTAAAAAATAAATAAAAGTAGATCGCGTGACATCAATAGCGATTTACATTTTTTGTATATTTTTTTTTTGAAAAACTTTTGTAAATAAAAAAAAAATTAAAATGTGGATCGCGCGAGGCAGGACGCGATTTACATTTGATTATTTTGTTTTTTTTTTTCCAAGTCTGGTGAGGTATAAATTTAGGGTTTAGGGTATACCATGTTTTGTTTATTGAAATTCAAGATCTCGGGCATTTTTGCGTACGTATTTGGATACTCAAATGTTTTATTTAAAATTGTTTATTTGGTTATCTGTGTAGTCTTTGATGAGCTCTACTTAATGAATCAAAATTTACTAAAATTAGTTTTAATATGCATAAGATACGATGGTGGCAAAATGTCTAATTGTCCGTTTGTTAAAAAAAAAATTGAAAAAATTTTCAACCAAAATTTATTGCAATTATAAAAGTTGGAATTGAAAGCCTAAAAGTTTAACGGTATCATTACAAAGCAATCACAACATGCGAATCACCAGATCTCTAGTAGAGTACATGACCAACCTTATTTAGACGATATGAAAACATAAAAACAACAACACACAACGACATACATGGTTAGCAAACTGGTGTTAAGCAATAATGCTTTTACATGTCTCTGTAGTTCGCCATCAATTGACGTTTTTCTTCCATGCTACTTAGTAACTCATCCTTGACGCTTTTCAAGTATACACATTTTTTCATGTCCGCCCCAGTCATGCATCCTAGGGCGTACTTGCCATAGTCGACAAGTGGGTGATCGTGCAAAACCATCAGATTGTTAATTTCAACCCTAAACGATGTCCTAAAACCTATCAGCAAAGCGATGCCATCAAGGCAAAATTTGTTTCCTGCAAAATAAGCTTCTTCATCAATTGCTCTTGTAGTAGTTTTATAAGGAAAGTAGCCAACATTTTTTTGGGGATTAGTTACTATCCATTAAGAAAATGAAAGATATAATTAATATGTTGTGATGAAATAAAAATGTTTGTGAGTAAGAGTGCTTAAAATATGTGTCTATTTATAGTTAATTACTTGACAGATACTATAGTAAATCGCGTGTAATTTAAAGTGATAGACAACATTGTCATTGAGTTTTCTTATATGTTACAGTTAAATAATTATGATTGTCAAATCATGTTGTAAATCACATGAAATGTGCAGTGATAAACAGCATGTTGATTGAGTACTTTTTTTGATGCATTATGAATAAAAAGTAATTGATTCATATAATATATTGAAAAACCTTATACATAGCAATTAAACCACATACAATCTATTTGATTGACAACCTTATTTAACACAACTGGAAACAAAACAACAGCAAACAACAGGAACACACATGGTTGGCCTTGTGGTATTTAGCAACAAAATTTTATAACTATAATGCCAAGTAATATGTTTAACGAAATCTTTACTTTGCAGAAATCTACCTCAACAATTGTTGTCTTGTTCTAAGAATGAATTTTATGGTACGGATATCCCTTTTAAGTGCATTAGTAAAGCAAGTAATCCTAGGTATTACGGCTTGTTGTAGCATAGTTTTGCAACCTTGTAATTGTAACGAACGGAATATTGCAATTCCTCTGTATAACAACGTTAAGTTGCACAACAATTGAGTGCTAGTGTTTCCTCCCTCAGCTTTATCTCCTCCCTTTGTAGTTTTTAAGACAATTGCTTTACGGCGTCGTATTTTACTCCATAAGCCATGGTAGGTATGTTTATGAAGAAGAAGTGTGTGTATGAGAAGCCAAGTTTCTAATTGTAATGATAGCATAGTTGATATAGGGACAGTAGAATGTGAAGTTCTGTGTGTGAGTGGTGACTGAAAAAAGTCAAAAAAACACAGACATATACGTAACATTTATTTATAAGTCATAATTGACATATTCATTGATAAGGTCTAATCAACTGTCATTCACATTGTTTTACTTAAGAAAGAAGAGGAACCAAAAGTGTACATGTAAAAGAAAATTGTTAATACATATGATTACAATTAAATATTTAGTACAAAATGATTCTTTAATTGTTGTTGTTGAACTTGTTTTTATTTTTCCGTTTCTGCATTTGATGTAGATAGCTTAGTGATTCTTTTTTGTTCTTCTGAAATGATACCTTCGAATGATTCTTCCTTTGATCTATTGTTGTGACTCAACCTAGAGCTTAGATCTATATTCGGATGATGATACCTTGGAGTTTTCCTCGTATTCAAAGTGTTCTGGTTCCGCCCATTCAACATTTGGTCAAGTGTATTCATTATTTTTGTGTTTCCCTGCCTTATAAAAAAAAATGCCTTCATTTTCAACGTGAATAGTACAGTTAGACATGGGTTTATTCATTCCTTGCCAAGCTAGCATTTGGGAAAATGTATTCTATGATAACAAAATTTGACACCAAAATGGTCAATGTAGATTCCAATTGTACTCGCGCTGAACAATATCAGACAAGACATGATACATATTTTTGTTTCTAAAGCTTAACAGTTTCTGAAAAATCTATTTAAGTTGGTAATAGTTATAATAAGAGCCATGAATTTATACCTACAATATTTAACAAATATTTTTTTCAGATCTTTGCGAAGTTTCATTCTTGGATATGTGATGTTTGAATGTTCCACCGTTGATGTTAAACACCCCCAAAAATCAGAGACAACGCATTCGGATGGTAACAATGGGGTGCTACTTCAGGGCACAAAACACAAGTCACAGAAAACGACCTTAAAATGGACGTTTTAAATAAAGTCATATTCTATTTAATAAAAGATCAGAGTTGCAACAGGTTTCATTTATCAGAGTTAAACAGGTTCCATTTATAATGTATTAGAAAACATTGTCAAAACGTTTGTCAAATAGTACTCAAGTTATTAAGCCTTCAAAAATATATATATCCGCGCGACTCGAATGCTCCCAATGCTCCACTAGCAAAATAGTAACCTGAAAATACATGCTAAAACGTCAACAATAATGTTGGTGAATTCATAGGTTTAAGTAAAAAGCAGTATTGAAATAATTTAAGAAATATTTCAGAAGAAAAGTAGCGTTACAACATTTAAAAGTGTTATTTCCGAAATTCATCCGAAATCCAAGTAGTGATTTAATAAATCTAGTAATGTTCAGTAGTGGACCACAAGATCGAAGTAATGGTGGACTAAGTACATATTCCGAAGTCCAAAACAAGTAATGTAGACAAGAGAAACACATTCATCAAGTCTAAGTATATATTATTGCACTAAGCTCATGACACCGAAGCCTTAACTAGATTTGTGCCCCAATCAGAATATAGGATGCTTGCCAACAACCTAACACCTCTCAATGTTAAATGCACCCGATCAAACTAGTGACCCAAGTAAGGTGGGGATTGTCAATCCCGATAGATCTATCCACAACACTCGCGCTTACTACAATAGCAATTAACGGTTCATGATAAGTAGGGACTTCACGACAATAAGGTAACTTAGCAATAATATTCAGGCAGTAATCTGGATAGCATACACTTTGTAAACACTTGTGTCCGTAGTAAAACAATCATGTCTAAAATTCACGGTTTCAAATATAGGTATTCACGATCTCAAATCATGTAGTAACAAATCAAGCTTTAGTAAAAATAGTCATGTAACGCTTATGTAGTAGAAATCAATAAGTTCACTTAGTAAAACGAGCATGTATTCCCCTCGCGGGTTTATAAAACATTGAAAAGATTGAAATGCGAGACTATGAACTCACATTGATGTTGTAGAACGATTGGCGGGAATGCGCATATTAAGCACGGCACAAACGGAAACCGAAACGGCTTGACCAAGAAGTTGCAACTAATCTTAACGGCTAAGTCTCACTAGCCTAAGATAATGTATTTGGGTTCCCCGATAAATGGTTACGTCAACGCGACACGTTGATAAAGGATTTAGATTTAAAGTTGTAATAGTTTGGTGGTTGGTTAAATAAAATAAATCAAAAAGTAAACGCAAAGTGTGTAATATATTCCGTATATATTACATAATAAAAATTGACCGAGTATATAATTCATACAGTGAATTATATAACATGATACACAACCAAAAGAATAACTCGAAGCGTATAGGATACACGGCATGTGTTACATTCTAAAAGGTGACCATTAAAATAACATGTCTAATTATATGATACTTTCCAAGTATAATATAAGAAAGATGATGAAAATAAGTGAAACTAAATAATTCGACACGCTTTCGGAAGTTACCAATTAATTTAATAAAACGTTTTCACATAAAAGTAAACACACGTTTTAAAGTTATGAATTTAAACAACCGATGTTTGTAAAGCTTTTACAAAAGTTATGATTTTTCCTTCCAGTCAGGAATTTATAAAATAATATTTTATAAATTAATCTTTCGTCTTATTGACGGATCGTAGCTAAAAATGTTGCCTCATTTGTAAAAGTATAGTTTTCGTTCGTTGTCAGGTTATTGTATAGTTATAATTTAATATCTCTTTAAATATAACTTACCCTCCAATTGAATCAATCCATAGTTGCAAACCCAAACACATCTATACCGTTATTATAAACATCAAAAACGAAATTATAAATCAAATATATATTAACCAATACCACATTAGGTCCGACATAAAGTATATATTTATTTATAAAGCTTTAACTTTGTATTATCATTTCTATATAACAAACACACCCCTGTTAGCGGTTTTCAGTACGAACCAAACACTCCCTTGGTTTTTGTCTCCTAAACCAAACCACACCCTGTTGTGTATAAATGCAACCCAACCACTCTTTATGGATTTATTGCCAAACCAAACGCGCATCAAGGCTGTCACGACCCAACCAAACGCACCCCTTGCTGTCCAAATAGTCCATACGGCTGTTAAACCACAACCAAACGCCCTTGTGGGCTGTCACAAACCAAACGCACCCTAACCGGTGCCAAACCCACAAACAAACACCCCATTGGCTTGTTTCAGAGCCAATCCAAACGCCCCTTATGCTTTTCAATCACCACCAAACACACCCTATGGTTGTTTTCAATAGCCAAACGCACCCGCTGCGTTTTAACAAACAACCCGAACGCAGCCCCTATCTATGAAACAATAAACCAACCGCACCCTCTTGGTGCCAAACCGAAACCAAACGCACCTTTATTTTTATCTAGAGTAAACCTCACGCACGCCTAGTGGGCTATGGAAAAACAAACAAACGCCCCTAATGCTGCCAAGGTCCAAAACAACCGCACCCCTTATCTGTTGTAGCCTTATATACAAACCAATGCAACCCTTGGTGCATTTCAGGTAACCCACGCGCACCCTTTATGGTCAAAAAACCCATCATACCCCTTTAGGTGTGTGATGGCTTCGGTGGTGTGGAAGGTGACGATTTCGGGATTGAGAGAAGGTGTGAGTGTCGGTGGTTGATTATGGTGGTGGTGTTGGGTTTAGGCGCGTGGCTGAGAGAGTATTGAGGATACGGGTAGATCGGATGTGAAGAGTAATCTTTTGGTCTTCGTCGGAAAGGTCGCCTGGAAAACTTTTCGCGGCCTGCGGCGGTGGTCGAGTGATGGCCGTCGGCTCTGTGGTGGCCGGATAAATGGGAGAGAGAGAGTGAGGAAGATGAGTATGTGTGTGTGTATATTTTTTTATAAATGAAAAAAAATGATATAAATTATATATATATAATAAAAGTTTTAAAATTTTTGAATAGTTGTTAATAGTTGAGGGTTAACTTGTGTAAATACATCACATGGCCTAACGTGAAACTTTTGTTAATTATTGATTCGGGACTCGTTTTGAGGAACTAACGGAGGAACTAAATATACAAACTTGCGGCCAATGTTTTCAAATAATTTGTCTTAAAAAAATGAGTATAACGCTTGATAATATTTCATAAAATAATTTATAACATTTTAATAAAAAATTTGTTATTCAATTGTGACCGGTTACGTCTCGTTCAAAAAAGTAAAAATAGAAAATAAATTTTTAACACGTATAATGTGCGTTATTTAAACAAACGTTTTACTGAATAAAAGATACCAATTTAATAAAATATTTTTATTTAATAAAAAGTAAAACTAATCATAAATTAATTAACTTCTCGTTTACTAAATCTAGCGAGTGTATTTCAGTCACTTTCTTACTGTTTGTCGGGTCTCAGTCAAAAACGAAAGTTTACATGGAATGTTACCCGTTCACACAAATAGCTTTAAGTCCGAGTTAAATGAAAAACGTTCTTAGATGGTCGTTCTTATAAGTCAAGCCACTCTAATAGTCAACGATTGAAATCGTGATTCAATAATTCGAAAATGTCTCGGATGATACAGTACCTACCCCTTTAAGAAATCCGTCCCGAGATTTAATTAAACTGTTACAAAACAGTTTTATAACCACAAAAAAACATGTTCGAGCGCCTAAAAATGAAATAAGCTTAAAATAAGCTTAAAAATCACAAAACCCACCAAATATAGATTTGAAATAGTAACGAGACCGAACGGACCATAAAATCAAAACCAACCCAAGAGTATGTTGCCATGGCTCTGATACCAATTGAAGGTCTACTCAAACTAAGATCCGGTGGTCTTGGTGAGTCAAACCACATGATAGCCATTTCTAGAGAGAGAGAGTAGTGGGATGGAAAATGGATGTGTGAATTGATGGAAAATGAATGAATGTTACAAAGGACTCGACAAATGCCAAATGACTCAACCCCTCTATGGAAGCCATAGAGGGGTATTTATAGCCCATACGCCTCTAAACTATACATAGTTGCCTATTCTAGTCCTCGCGTATGTGGCTATGATAAACTATGGTAATTCTGTAATGTCGTCACGTAAAAGTAAATTCCCAACAATCTTCCCCCACGAGACAATTTACAGAATTACTTACAATAATTTCCTAACAAGTACATAATGATTAAGAACAAGAACTTCCATGAAGCTTCATATGCTGATGACGTCTTCTGTGATGTTTGACTTCAAGTCTGCACTCCAACATGAATCATCTTTGTAGTACTTTGTAGAAGAAATACTATAATAGGCACGAACTAAGTAACCCATACACTTCTGGTTAAGGAGAAGCTTCTGAATTAGCTTCCCCCTAATTCATGCCACATATTCATCGTTAATATATCTTGTACTTTGAGTAGTGATCTTTAGCATTGTTCCTTTAGGCTTGTCTTAGAATGTGATCTTGAGCTTTCTTGAGATCATCAGCCAAAGTAAATCTCTAATCATCATCTTGATCTTTACTGCTCCTTTCAGGAATAGCTTAGTGATTGATCGTTTGTGGTAAGCATTAATGGATCAGGCACGTATCTTCTCACGCTTTGAATAATTTCTCACCAACCGCTTCCCATGGAATTCAATTAATGCATACAAAAGTTCTCAAGGTATCACTTCCCCTATTTGTCTGAAGAAATGCACCCAAAAGCCATAGTTTAAAGCGCTGCTATTCTCTGCGGTTAGGACATTTGTCTTCCCGGCATGGCCTAACTTTAAAAAATTCAAGAAAGATGCTCCATGTCAAGCTTTCAAGAACAAGAAGGGCAAAGGCTCAAGGGTGAATCTTCTCCTTCCCCCTTGCTGGTTTCAACATGTCGGAATTAGCAACACCTTGGACACGCATTTACTTGAGTACTTGTGTGAGGAATAAATTAGCTCAGAATCTAAGCGTGAGATCAATTTATGATCAAATCTTACTATAAATTCTCTCTGGCTATCTTTTCTACCAACCGATTTGGTTGGCTATTTGAAAGTAACCACTGATGAAGTAAACCAGATATACCAAACTTAAAACTGAAGTAGAATTTCCCGTTCTTGTGACTTTAGCTTGCGCTAATGTTGGAAGAATGGTGTAGAGAATTTGTGCTCCATGATTTATTCGTAAGTATCATTTCCTTGCCAAAGATATAAGACTTTCATCACCTAATTGCGATTATCCAACAACGTCTCTTTGCCTGTGACATGAGTACTACAAGTAGACTCCTTTAAGTGATAGTTAACTAGGTCATCAACCATCCACCCCTTGACTACTGGAAACTAGATAACAAGTTATCATTGAAAAGTCATGCATCCAGCCAACCCCGACTTCAAGATAAAATAAGAACACGCCTTCGTAAAATGCCACTTCAATCTCAAATAAGTGATACCAAATCAACTCCGTGATCACTTGTCATCTTAATCCGAATCTTTAGCCGTTTTGACGTTTTAGTGAATCTTATTCGGATCATTTTTAGTGTTATGTATCGTGTTTGTTGTGTTGTTGAAATCAATTAACATTCACGGGATTTTACAATTCTATGATTTAAACCGTAAAAAATCAACTTTTACGGGATTTTACTAAATCAAGAAAAAACCGTAAATAAAAAATTAATTGTTGTTGGTGAAATAGTTGTTGTTGTTGAAGAACTTGAGCTTTTGAAACGATTAATGAGCTTAAAACGGCGAACGGTGCACAAACGTTGAGCTTTAAATGAGAAACGGTTGAAATTGTAGCAATTAAGGACTAACGGTGTAAAGTTGGTTTAACAAGGAGGGTTAACAAGCCAACTAAGGGCGAATGGTGAATCTTACATGAACTCTAGGGACTGAAGCTGTAAATTATGAGTTTAGTTAAATGAAATCAACTATTCCCTCCTGAACACGTTTTCTTCTTCAATTTGAAATATTATATAAAGCAACGATTATGTTTTAAAGCTCGCGAACTCGTACGTTTATCGTCGGTAAAAACTAAATACACCACGTTGATCGAAACGATGTCACGAACACGATGATATAAATCTTAAGTCCCGTAGAGCACCGTCACTCGAAACCGAAAATCCAAAATAGCTAAAAAAAACGTGTATCTTTTGTACTAGATCGGTTCGTTCTAAAAGCTTACTAGTTCGGTTCGTTGTCAATGTAACTCGTTCGGTTCTACTTGATGAAGATTGGTTCGGTTCTACTTGATGAAGACTGGTTCGGTTGCTTAAGTATCAACTGGTTCGGTTCACAAGACAAGTTACTCGTTCGGTTCTTTGAAAGATTACTAGTTTGGTGGTCTCAACTTGACTAGATTGGCTGATGAAATGAAAACTGGTTCGGCTTGATAGAAAATGAACTCGTTCGGTTCTTCTTAAAAAGTGCTCGATCGGTTGTTGTTAAAAAAAACTAGTTCGGTTGCCTTTGATTTGAGACTCGTTCGGTTCTTCTTGAAAAATGCTAGATCGGCGGACAAAATATCAAACACCTTGTTGGCACCTTTTTTTCACACCGTTTTCAGCAGAGATGGCTTTTTGTTTCGTTCCCACAAAATGTTACCACAAAGAAAACCCAAGGATCAAATTAACGCTCGCTTCACCACAAAAGGCTTTAAAAGAAGAACCAAAACCGTTACCAAAGAGACAAACCGTGTTTCTTTAAGAAACTCAAGCTTTTGTGTTTGTTCCGTAACCCACAAATAATAAGATATGTTTTGGTATCTGTTTCGTTGACAACACAAAACGCACCCTTATTTTGACCAATGTTTGAAGATACTATAAATAAGCTCAAATTATTTTTATGAACAGGAAGCCCAAACTAAAAAAAAACTTAATGATGATTAGCTCATAAATAAGCCAACAAAAATAAAAATATTTTATGACTTAATACGAAAATAAAAATTAAGCCGAATAAAAGATAAGCTCAATAAGCTCAAAACAAAACCACAACAAAACACTAAATGAACCAAGATAGAACCATGGCTCTTGATACCAATTAATTGTAACGAACTAGAGGGCTATGCGCTCGTGACCATCTTTGAGGACCAGCTCTACAAAGCTTTTCATGTGCATCAGGCTGAACAATTTGTAGTGTGTTCATGTTCGTTGCATAGTCTTCTCATGTATATGCCTTGCATATTTTCCAGAATAAACCTTTTATTTTTTTGTTTTTCAATCCTAGGTTCATCATAAGATGACGACAACATACAGCATGAAAGGCTAAAGGGAATTCCTTTTCTACTGCCAAAGCTATAACAGCATGCCTATCAGATATGAATAGCAAATTAGGATTATCACCAATGTATTTTGAAGAAACATGTAATCTTATGATCTACCAAGAACAAGAGAAAGAGATGTGGGTTGTAATGGATGGAATAGATGAATTGTATTATGTGTGTGAAAATGGAAAAAATGAAAACAACCAACTCCTCTCCAAGGCTAGGAGATGGATTATATAGTACATGGATTGGCCGGCCCATGGGCTATGATGGGCTTCCCATGGGCCTTGGGCCGGACTAGATTACTAATCTAATCATTACATAAACTACGAGCTAAGACTATTACAACTTGGAAGTGATCGACACTTTTTGTGTTTCCAACAATCTCCCCCTAAGGGAGGTCACTCCAATTTACAAAACTTTAAACCTAGCATACTATGCTTCATCTTTAGTCTTTAGCTCGTACTCTTGACTTTCTCTTGTGAGTATGTTGTAGTGATCATTGATTTTTGGATTGAGCTTGTTCCTTGAACTTGTATTTGACATTGTGATCTTGAGCATCTTGAGATCATCAACCAAGCACAATCTCTTTGCCATCTTGAAATTTTCCATCTTGTGAACTTGTG
>BQNB010105964.1:0-23490 GCA_026074375.1 Tanacetum coccineum | reverse complement strand
AGTCAATCACTGAATCATGGTGTGTTATTTTGGGATGCTCGTAGTTCGGAAAATTAGGATGATGTACTATTTTCAATTCCACAAATGGGTTGTTAGCCTTGTTGTGTCATATGAGGCGCACCTATGTAAGAGGCGCCTTAGGAAGCCTCGGAAGCACACATCATCAAGTAAATTAAAAAAACATCAGCCCATGTTTTTTGATCGAGTTGTCTTCCTTTTAAGCGAAAATAACATCTAAATCATTTAAAGGTTCTCCGATGCCGTCTTTCATTGTTGTTTTGATAGATCACGCTCGTTCCAGCCATATGCCTTCATCTCAGACACTCCACTGTGAAGTTATAGAAATCAATAAAATTACAATCAAAACAACAAAATATCAACACCAATAAAATGTGCCAACGGTGATAAATCATCAGATTGATTAGGGAACAAAAAACTCCCTATGTCAAACAAAGAATTCCAAAGGTTGGTGTATTTGTTATCTTTAACTTGATGTTATGAAGATTACATATGAGTAGGTAAGACATAAAAAACAATTGCTAATTATTTAATCAAATGCTTAATGATGTGCATAACTCAATTTATCACGCTATATACCTCTAGATCTTTTAACATACTTTTGTAAAAGCTCTAGTTAAAAATTTACAGATACATTACTATCCTTTCTCAAATTTGTGTAGTACATTTTAGTATGCTCAAGTCCTTATGCCAAAAGAGGGTACCAACTAAACAATTTGTACATTCTTTGTTGAAACATACCTCTTAGATGTGCTTCTACCACCACGGCACCACCACCATTCTCTTATTCACCATACTGTCTTTCCTTCCTATAACCACCCAACTACAAATTTCATGTTTTCCCATTAGAGGTTTAAACAAAATGATTTATTGAAAAACACAAAAATTACGTTGAAGCCAACAATATAGAGGAATAACATGGAACATCATTATATTAAACAAACCTGGTATATTTTCATCGGCTTTTAATGAGATGCTATTCAACTTAGCCATGAACTCATCAAACCTGGTACATTCGTTCGATTATAACTACACGTAAACATTACAATATTAGAAAATTTAACCACTAATTACTAATTACAAACATAACAGAAAATAATATCGGTGTCTTCCCTAGTACATCAGATTTATCAACTTTATCAATCAAACAACACAAAAAGAACAAAAATAGCATATATTTAAGTAAACATCATTTATGAACTATGTACTTTATTCTATATCTCATTATGTATACTCTATCAAAAAATACCATTATGAACCACGAAACTTGTTAATAGCCGGTATTTTTTCTATTTGTTACTACGGTTCTGACCGTCAAATTTTGAAACTTTCCTTATCCATAAATCAACAATAACAAAAGTAATATGATCTCATAATGAGACAAAGCAACAACAGAATTTTGAACTTTTTTTATATTTCCACCTGGCTTTTCTCTCCAAATATTTTTCCCTCAAATTTTTTTTCTTTGTTACCATCAAATTCGGTAACACATTCAGTAACATTTCCCTCCTCCTTAAGAAAATGGATTAACACCGAAATGATCATTGGGAACTATCACTTGATATAGATGATTCCGATATCAAATTAACACCTGTTCTCTGTCCCTGTAACAGCACACGTGTTGAAACATCAACCACAACCCAAAACCCTAATGTTGAAAAGCCGGTTAAGAAGATGACCACAGCTCTTGCGGTAATGTTAACCAAGCGGTCAAGCTGCTTAAAAAATGGATATTCGAGGAGGGGTGGGGGAGGACGTGTGTAATGTCGACCGCATACATAAAGAATATAATTAGAAGTTGTTGAGGATTTTGTGAGGATGAGGATTTTTTAAGCCTGGGTAGTATAAGAAATATTCAGTAACTTTCTTAAATAGGAAAACTTGACCAAGTGACAGCAAATAGTAAAGTCTTGTACTCCCCGAATGTGCTTATGGCAGAGATTCATTACAGTAATCTCTCATAACCTCTCAAGTACAATAAGCGGGTTCAATACAACACAGAGTCAATGATGAGGGAGCTATGGAAAGAATATTTACTGTAGGAAGTCTGCTTTGATACTTGCTAATGTTGTAGTTTTTTTACTAAAATCCATCAATCGCAATACCTAAACATACACAATCAAGAAACGTAGTTAAAGGTTTTCCATAAGGATAACAATTTTCGGAGTGTAGTGGTTAGGTGGGAGATGGAATGTTATTACGACAGAAAGAAATAATTGAGAAATCCTTAGAGAATAGAAGAAATGGTTGAAATTAGGATTTCTGCAATTGTGTGGGAATGTTACTGACAAAGAGGATAATACAAGATTAGATGAAGGAAGCATCTAAACCTCGCATTAGACGAAGAAGCAATGGAACAAGGGATGAACAAGAGTAGTTGGAAGAAATGTAAGAAAGAATAGAGAGTTGGATGAGGAAAACATAAGTAGACAACTAATAAGGATGCTGAGATATGACTGTCACACTGCAATGCTCATGGATACAGTCATAACCAAACACCCGTTTAGCATTTGCAGTCACTCATGCCGTTTGGTAAATCATATCCCAAACACCCCCTTTTGCCAATGCCATCTAACTCAGGACATATATACTGCAATGCTAAAATGGAGTGATTGGAATGGAAATGCTATGAGCAAACATTTCAATCAACACTATTGTGATTATAAAAAAGGGGAAAAAATACGGGTTCAAAATAACCCGTCCAAATCCCATACCAATAAGAAAAAAAAAGATGTGTAAACACTATTTATGTACTATGTACTATTATTCTTTCTCATTATGCATACTTTAACCCAAAATAATACCATAATGAACCATGAGAAAAAAAAGAAAAAAATTATGCCGTGAAAAAACCCTGCAATTACACGCTAAGAAGCCAAAAAAAATCCATCTTTTTAACCACTACTTCTCTTTTTCGCGCGACTGGCGCGATTTGATCGCGACTCATAGAAATGTTAAGACACGTGTTCCTGTTGCCGACATTTTATGTTTTTTGGCGCGGGATTTAGCGTGTTTTAACTCAAAAAAAGCAAAAAATTGTGCTTTTCTGTAGCCTATTATTGTAATATTTACCTACCATGGCATATTATTGGAATTTAGGGATCTCTTGACCTATTAAGGAAATGCCCTAACAAGCTTTCATGGTTCATAATGGATTTTAGTAAGAGTATGCATAATGATGACATAGAATAAAGTCAAATAGATCATAAATGGTGTTTACCCTAACATTATTATAACTGTGGAAACAGGAGAGGGGGGGAGAGGGGGTTTGAATAACGTTTTCATTTTAAAAACTATAATCGTTTGTATCAGATTAACCCGGATCAAGTTGAACAATATAAGGAAGTAGTCGAATTAATAGTATAACATAGCTAACACATATTATAACATATAACCACACATACAATATTTAAGTAACAAAGACCTACACAACCGTTAACTAACAATAGACTCATAACATTCACAAATACAATCATAAAGCCCAATGAAAATAGTAATAAGTAAAGCGGATAAATTGTAGAAGAAATAAGTAAACCGAAAGGTAAAAGAAAATGCAAACCGACACGGTGATTTATAGTGGTTCGGTCACGAAGCTCCTCTTCGCCCTACTCCACTCCCCGAGTATCCAACTCGAGAGTTACTTCACTAATCAACAAGCTCCCTTTTGGCAGAGAAAACCTTATACAAATGCTTACATTATTTTCCAAACTAAGACTAAGCTGAGTCCTTCTATCGGTTACACCATTACCAAACCCGTTATGTTTTTATGGCCAACAGAGAACAAACCTTGTTGTTTCTAATGGGGCCTAAACACATAAACCGCGTCGCTTATAATATTTTCCGACACTAAGCTAAATGTCGAGTCCTAATCTTAGCTAGAACCAATCTACCACTCACACTTGTATTTTGAGGACTAAAATACTAACCGACACACCATCAACCCTTCTGATTTATACATCATTCGGATCTACACACTACTAAATATTGGAAGAGATAGACTCGAGCTATATGTAACAAATGTTACAAATGGACTAACTAGACTACATAACTTCGTATCTTGACGATGACGAAAGTTCTTCTCTTGCACTTGAGGGAAGAAGGAAAGGATAGAAGATTGAATCACATTTAAACAAGATTAAACAAGTTAAATGATCAAAGATTTAGAGAGATTTAGTGAGATCTAGAGAGAAATAACTGAAAGAAATTCGTGCAAAAGGGTTGTAAAAATAGAAAGTGGCCCACTATTTATAGGAGCTGAAAACTGCCTGTCTGAAAGTGGCGGCCCCCAGATATATTAGGGGGCCGCCGGTATTTACGAGGGCCGCCCCCAACAGATGCTCCTGTTTTTGTCTTTTTGTGGTGAAATAATTATCTGGTGAAGATCTAACCTGTTTTGGGGGGAAAAGGACCAGATTTTGAATTTTGAAATAATTACCACATAAAACATTTCTTTATAATTCAAAAATAATTTGTCTAATTAATTTTTGAAACAATTATTTGTTACATTTATAAAAATATAAAGTTTAAGACAAAAACTTATTTCTTTGATCATCCTATAAGTTTAATGCTTGTTTGTACATACCTTATGTGATTTAAGTCGGGTTTAAACCAATGTTCCTCTTGATGCATACTTGAGACGTCGAGAGATGTTGATGCATGTATGCATTGAGGATTTGTGTAAACGAGTAACTTGCGCACTTTACGTTACGTACTAAAAGTCACATGTTTGTCATCACCAAAACGTAAAGAGTTCATATAGATTAAATATCGTAATATTTGCACTAACAATCTCCCCCTTTTTGATGATGACAAAACATGTAAACTATAACACATAGTAAAGTTTAAAAGTTACTCGTTTACACTCCCTTCTCCCTCTTTTGTCAAAGTGATGTAATATTTTTAATACGTAAAATATTCAAAAGTATAAAGAAATCCCAAAATTACCCTTGAGGACAAAGATAATAAGGAAAATCTACAAAATATTATTCACGTAAGCCGGTAAGTGATTACCGGGTCGTTTTCCCAAAGATTTAGGAAATTGAGACCCCGTTTGTTATTTGGCCAATGACTTGAATTGGTTCGGAGATGATTGTTTTCTAAAATCCTAATAGTGAGCAAATAAAGGCACAATTATACAATTAAAAATAATTAAAGCAAGTAAAATTAACGACTAAGCAATTAAAGATAAAAACAAATAACGAGGATTAATGAAAACGTGACAAATAAGCAAGTACACTAAAATTAAACCCTAAATGATTCTTTAAACCTTTTCTAATCCTAATTAACTAAATTTAAAAAAGAAAAGGCTAAGGAAATTCTAAACCGAGGGTGCATAAAGCATAAAAAAAACGAAGAACAAACGAGAACGGGATCAAATTCCGTTCTTTTAAAAAGTGAAATATAAAATATAATCCCTATGAAAGTAATTTTTAAATCCTAAAGCTTAAAATAATGAAAAAAAAAATTTTATAAAAAAGAAAATGATATTTTTGATTATTTTTCTATTTTTATGATTTTTAAAGTTTATAACAAAATTAAATGATTAAAAATACAAAACTCACTCTAAAAATTCTAGGAAAATTTCTAAAAGTGTATTAAAGTAAGACTGATTTAATAAAAATGCTAACTAAAAATAAGCTCGGGAAATAAGTCTTAAAAGCTGAAAAATAAGCTACGGCTTTTATTATAAAAGGGAAATGAAAAACGTGTATATGTAATTAATATAGGAATGAGTGTTTGAAAAAGAACCCAAGGGCGCGTTGGTTTAGTGTGTGTCATATGTAACGAGAAAATGAAAAGAAAAAGAACAAGTGTTGTGTAAGGCAAGAGGTCACAGGTTCGAATCCTGCCTCTTGTCTTTTGCTATTTTTTTATTTTGAAAACTTTTAAAAACAAAGTTACAGAACACCTAAAAACTAACAACTTTTGTAAAAACAACTATTTTTGAAAACTAGAAAATAAGCTAGAAAATGGCTTTTAAAACAACAGAAATGACATATATATATATATATATATATATATATATATATATATATATATATATATATATATATATATATATATATATATATATATATATATATATTCTTGAGCTTTTTAACAAAACTTAAGAAGAAATTTAAGCTACCATAAGCTAAAGCCTAAACAAGATAAACTTCTACTACCCTATAACTGACCTAAAAAGCTCAACTAATCAAGAAATAAGCTAAAAGAGCAAGCAATAAGCTGAAAAGACCAATAAGCATTTAAGTTTAAAACTTAATACCAAACAGACTGACCAAGCATCTTTGAGCGTTATTTATTTAATAAAGCAATCAAACAGAATCCTTATGAAAATCTAGCTTAAATTCCACATTTTTGCTGGACCTATAACTATTCTAAACAATAAACAAAAGACATTTCGAAATTTAAATAAGTAGTGAAAAGGCTAAATAAAAAGACTACTTATACTGATTTTCTATGTTTTTGGTTTTTTAATGAAAAGTTAAAATAAGCTAAAATCTAACCTTAATAAGCTGTAAACTACTAAAATCTAACCTAATAAGCAAGTTAAAACAAAATCTAAACAAAAACTAATGGTTATAAGCTGAAAAATCTCAAATAAGCAGTTTGGCATAAACTGTTAACCAAACAGTGCAAATGGAACCTTGAGGAAATCTAGCTTATAAAACCTTAAAGCTTGACTTATAAGCTTTCTAAAACTTCTTTTGAAAAGTATTTTTAAACTCAAATGCTTAATAAAAAAGTTGATTGAAAACTGCTAATGTACTTAGTGTATGCTGAGTTACTTTTGGTTTTGAAAAGACAAATTGCAAATTTTAAGCTTAAAAACAAATGACTAGATGATCTTTTAAAATTAAAATAAACTGAAACAGATTGAAATTACCCTGCAAACTACTTATATTATAAGAATTAAGCCCTAATAACTATTATTACCCTATTAGTTTTAAGCTAGAAAATGGCTATTAGGCAGTTTTCTTTATCTGATGCAAATGACACTAGAGCAAAAGTACAAAATCTCGAGCATTTATTAAAGATTATTGATGTCCCGGAATAAGCCCGTAAAAAATCCATTAAAAGGCCGTGTCGAGCCTTAATATTTATTTACAAATCATGGGCCATTTTCGTTCTGGGTGAAACCTAAGACACTAGAGAGGACTGTCGCTAACCACCCCATCTGGGGTCGGTTCCCAAGATTCTCCACTTAATCCACCAATCACCCATTTATACATCAGGCGCCATCTTTATTGCATTTCTAGATCTTAAAAGCATATTAGTTAATAGTTACAGTATTGTTTAGTCATTATCGTCAGTAGTTTAAATATGTGTACCATTTGAATTTTTTAGAGGGTTGGTTATGGTAACACACACCCCTGTGTTATGCCTACGAGGTGTGCGCGTTAGTGGCGTTATCATACCGCCAACCGGCGTTGGCAACGGCGTTGTCATGGTAACTCTGGCAACGCCAATTATATTAAAAAAATTCAAATCCAACAGCTAGTTGGGTTATATTTAAAAAAAATAAAAAATTAAAGGGTAACGGCTAGTTTTGGGGAAAAAAAATTTAAAAATTTAAACCACTTTAACGGCTAGTTTTGGGCAGAATTTTTAAAATTAATTTTTTTTTAATTTTTACCCCCTATATATATCCTCTTTCCTATATATTTTTTCACACATTTACAACTTTAAACTCACATCTTTATACATATTCACTAGCAAAAAAAAAAATGTCCAACTTTCCCAACGAAGGCTCTTTTTGGAACCTTCTTAATTCCGGCAGCATGAATTCCAAGTCGACGTCGAATTCTCAATTCCTCGGGTTTTCTAGCCAAGCTTCGATGACTCCCGAGCAACTAGCTTTTTTACAAACTCAACTACAAGCTTTTGTTGAATTTCAACAATATTTCCAAAACCCACCACAATTCTCTATACCATAACAACAAAGCCAATCGTCAAACTCACTCTCACAAACCGAAGCCCACCCAAAACGTGTCCCTGAAAACGAGCCGCAAAAAAAAGCAAAGACGTGGAGGTTCCGGACGCGGGGGCTTCGTTTCGTTGGCAACCGGACGAGGAAACTTTACTTGCAAAATGTTACGTTGCCGTTTCCAAAGATATAAATGTCGGGAGGTCACAAGCGAAGGATATTTTTTGGTATCGGGTTTTGAACGAGTTCAATCGGTTGAATTTTCAAAAACGTACTAAGGATATGTTGTCAAGCAAATGTAATACGTTGAACCATAATTGCCAAAAGTTCAACACAAATCTACAAACGGTGCTCACGTTTGACAAAAAGTGGTGAGAGCGAGTTGGATGTTATGAAACAAGCTCGGGCGGCTTATCGTGACGAGAATAAAAATAGCCCGTTTACTCAAGAAGATGTTTGGAATCTTTTGCGTAAGCATTCGGAATGGGACGCACCCCCACACGCACCGGTTGATTTAACCGAAGATGAAGAAATCCCCGCGGTAAACTCCGATGAGCTATTCGGTCCCGATGCTAGACCACGTCCTTCGGCAAACAACGCCCCGGAAAAAAAACCAAATCCGATACATCGGTGAGCACTGGGGGGAGTAACTCGTCAAGCCAATTCGGGGATATTATGACAAAAGAGCTTCGTCTCAAACGAGAAGCCGCTGAAGCCTCGTTCAAATTGGCAAAAGAAAAAGACCGCACGGTGATGCGTTTGGAAGAGATTAAATTTATCGCTATTAGCACGAAAGATTTGTCGGAGGACGACGCCTATTTTATCGAAGAGAAAAAAGTGGTCATTCGAGCCAAATATAACTTGTACCGGAACCCCGGAGGTAGTCGTTAGGGCGTAGGTTTTTTTTCGCATTTTTTTTAATTTCGAATGTATTTTTTTAGTATTGTAATTTGTATTTTTAATTTAATGAAATAAAATTAGTTTGTTTTAAAAATTGGAAAAAAGAAAAAGTGGTGGGTCCCAAAAAGTGGTGTTATGGTTACATGGGTATTTTGAGGTGTTGGTGTTATGATGTTAAAGCTGATGTGGCGCTAATGTGTCCGTGTTAATAGTGTTATGATACCGAGTGCTCTTATAATGTTCAGTTATTAAGTTACCTCTAAGTTGTCATATTTTTAAGTTCAAGGTTTATTAAATCATATTTTTAGATGCTTTTTTATAGCTTAACGTAGGAAAATATTATTCTTTTTTCTCCAACATCATTTTCGTTACAAATTTTTCATTTAGTCAAGTATTTCATCTTTACTTAAGTGTTTTTAAATAATTATTTTACATTTAAATTCTTAGCAGTTAGCATTAGTTAAAAAAGAAAATTTTAATTTTTAAAGCAGTGACTAGTAGTGATTAAGAGGTGATTTGGTGGAAATATTTGGGTTAATCATGGAGTTCAAGAAGATGGGTTTTGGAGTTGGTGGAGTGGGGCTCATTTTATCATATTCTCGTCTTTATTTTCGTTTTATCATCTCTAAACCTTTTATTTTTTTATTTTTAGTATGTTAATTGATCGAAGAATTTTACACTAAATATATAATATATGATAAAATATAAAATATATATAAGTCTAAAAATCAACAAGATCAATGAAACCGAGAAGTAGTATAGAGTGTTCCCGGGTCGTTTATCCCCAACGAGGCTGGACTGGAGAATCGATACAGTCGAAAGATTGGAGTTTGAATGAGGAAAATGATTTGGGAGTGTGGAAAGCTAAATTAAACAATAATAAACTAAAACGTTTAAGAAAAACCTAAAAATTACGAAATTTAGCTAACAAACGAAAGCACGAATCCCGAACAAAGGGGGGAAAACCTAAAAACTTCAAAATTGACCCTACGAAGGAATTTTTGGTTCTAAACTACTCTAGGGAACAAATAACGAAGAATGAAAAAGACTAGACCGAAAACGGAGTTCGTTTGACCCAAAAACGAGTCAAGACAAAATCCCGCACCCGGACCGCTCTTTAAAAAATGAAAAGTTGTAAAAATGATCCTACGAAAACTTTTAAATTTTTCCTACAAACTATATGACAAAATAAAATTTTCTAAAAAAGAAAAATATTTTTTTGATAATTTTTGTATTTTTTATGAATTTTTAAAACTTTTAACTAAATTAAATTATAAAAAATACTAAACTATTTCGAAAAATTCTAAATTTTTTTCTAAAAATACTTTACACTATAAAAATCCTACGAAAAATAAGAAACACAAAGTTGGCTTATAAATAAGCCCTCAAATAAGCTGTTACAGCTTAATGGCTTAAAAGCCAAAAATGTGTATAAATACCAAGGCCCTTGAGTCTTTAACGAAAAAGACCCAAGGGCGCAGCGGTATGTGATGTTATAAAGGGGGGACTGTATCGAGGGGTACTGGGTTCGAGTCTTGCTCACCCGGTCCCCTTGTCTTTCCCTCTTATTTTTTTTGAAAACTTCAAAAAGCAAAGTTGTTAAGCTCGTGGGGCTTAACAACTTTGTCAACTACAACTTTTGCTGAAAAGCCCTAAATAAGCTTAAAAATAAGCTTAAAAGTCGACAGAATGGCTTAAGAGGCTTAAAGCTAAAATTGAGCTAAGTCATTTGGCTATTGGTGGACAAATAAGCTAAGCTTGGACAGAATAAGCTCAAAGGACTCCTAAAGTAGCCTATTAAGCACTAAGAGGCTAAAAGCTTAAAGCTAAATAAGTTGTAACAGCTTATACTTGACAGAAACACTAACAAGCTTAAAAGGCAAAAAGAGCTTAAGTTTTTTTGGACAAATAAGCTAAGAAAAAGAGAAATAAGCAAACATCTAACTACACTATCCCCAATAAGCTACTAGAAACAAAATGAGCTTATGAAACAAGCTCAATAAGCCAAAAAGTGAAATAAGCAATCCCTACACTTACCAAGCTAAAAACAGTCAAAGTGCTAGTTGAGGCTTAAAAATAAGCCATCAAATAAGCTTCCTAAAGGTTGAAACTTAAGGGGCTTAGACAAGAGCTTATAGGCTCTTGAAATAAGCCAAGAGATTGGGCTTAAGTACACTAGAAGTTTAAGAAAAAGGGGCTTAAAATCTCCCCTTTGCACCAGGGGAGATTAAAGCTGAGCTCAAGGGCTTATTTGACAGCTTATTTAAAGCTGTCAAATAAGCTCAAATTAAAAAGATAAGCTAAAACAGATTGAGTACCCTAGCTATTGGACTTATGCACCAATTTTTAGCTTTTAAAAACCATAAAAACCTGCTGATTTTTGATGGTGAAAAAGGCTTGAAATTTTGACACTAAAAACCTTGGTGGTTTTTGACTCACAAAGTCAAAAGACCAAGGGGTTTGTTACAGCTTGTTTAACACCACAAAACACTCTCTTTTTGAACCCTTAACTCAAAATCACAAGTGCTTAACTAAATAAGCACTTGTGGTGTTTTAAAAATCTCACAGTTTCAAAGTTAGTTTAGAAATCTTTTGAAATCAATTTTAAAACTTTAAAACTTTCCAAAAACAGTTTAAACAAGCTTAAAACTTAAGCTTAAACTAACTAAATGACCTCAACCCAAGCACAAAACCATTTTGACCCGTTTTGAGTGTTGACCCAAACACCCCCTTAATTTTTGAAAGGGACTTTTTAAACTTATGAAAGCTAGTTTAAAACTGAAATTTTTGAAGACTAATGATACTTAAGCACTATTAAACATTAAAAAGATAAAAAGCTAGACAAATAAGCAAATTAGAAATGATAATAAACTAGGACAGTTAAAGCTATTTTTGGCAGTTTTAACTAAGATTGTATAAAAATCAAATGAAAAGTACTAACAAGCATTCATACACACTAATAAGCATAAAAAGATATTAATAAGCTGAAAATTAAGCTAAACAAGCTGTGCTACAGTAATTAAGCAAAATTTGAAAGAAATGTACCTTTGATCCTTTTGTCAAAAAGGATCTTTGAAGCCTAATTAGCTCTAAATTTCCTACCCTTAACTTATAATTAAGCTAAAACTAAGCTGAAAACCCAATAAGCCATCCAAATTAGCTTATTCATCCAAGCTCTTTCCAACAGTACCTTCTATTTTCTTGAGTTTTCTTTAAAGTTTGGTGAAAATGTTTATAAGGAAGATTATATGATAGCTTAAGTGAAAACTTAAAAGATTTTAAGAACACTTGACACTTAGAACATAAGTAAAAAAACTTCACTAAATTTTCATTAAACAAGAACACAAGTACAAAAACTTTTAACCTTAACTTCAAATTACACTTGAACTTAAAAAAAACTACTCTTAACTACATAAAAACTACATGGTGGCCACAATGGGCTTACACTTGCTTTTATAGAAAAAACGAGCTAGGGTCTTCTTTTTCATGTCTTCTTCACTTGTGTTTCTTTGTAGACACAACAAAAGGGTTGTGTTTGTTGTGTGTGTGTAAAGTCACAATGAATCTCAGCCCTTCAAATTCCTTGGGTTTCTTTAGAAGCCATTCAAGCCGTCGATATAGGCTTTGGGAGATGTGGGATTGCCAACTTGGCAATCTTACAGCTAGGAAAGTTTAGTGGATGAGGGGGGAGAGGTTTGTCCATGGAGGAATTGGGTTTGCAGGATAAAACGAGGGTGGTTAACCCGTGACTTGGTTTGGGGGGGAAAAAGAAGCGGGAAAAGGGGTTATGAGTATAACAGGCAAAGGTTTGTGGGAGTTGGCAAGGTTGGCCCCTCAAAGTGATATGTCACTTTGCATCCATCGTCCTTGTGGTTAAATAACTTTGGGGACTTGGCAAAACAAGTCCCCAAGAGTTATAACACTCTTTGCACCCGTGGTCCTTATGGTTATAAGTCTTAGGACTTGACAGCTTTGGCCCTTGTGGTTTATCTTTCCATTAATGGCAGTTTGGCCCCTTGTCTTCTTTTCTCTCCTTTCTTGTATAAATATAAGTTTAGGGATTTACAATTTTAGTCCCTAAACTTATATTTTTGGACTTTTGGCCTCGGGGTTGACTTGGGTTGACTTTTCAGGCTTGGGCTTGGACTTTGACTTTGTCTTTTCCTTGCTTTTCCATTCCGAGTCCGGTTTTGTCGATTTGGCTTCGTTTTTCGTCCTTTTCTTAGATATCCGTTACTGCACAATACAATTAGCAAAACAAGCGTCTTTGGTCTTTCCAGTCTTTTCCATTCTATGTTTGGTTTTGTCGTTTTGGCTTAGTTTTCGCCTCTTTTATTTGTTATCGTTCCCTTGCCAAAACATATTTGTGTCAAAAAAGTCAATACATTTTGGTAATTTTTAAGTAGTTTTTGGTTTGAGTGTGAGCGTAGTTTTATATGTATAGTATGTGTAGAATAAGCACATTATCATAATTAATTCCATAAACAGACTGCTCTCAAGCTTCATTCTACTATAGAAAATTAAGCGTGTTTAACTAAACACCCTTTCGTGACATATCAAAACCGACAATAAGAATTTAGATTAGGATTAATTATCTTTACAAGAGGGGTTATTAAATTAATATCGTTAAATATGAAGACTAAAATGAATAACCCAATAAGAAAATAAGCAGTTTTAATCAGTAACATACCTTTCCACCCTTCACAACATTCAAAGCCTTCACCGCTAGTAATCTTGTCGGTCATAAACCCAGACTCGCCGGAAAAATCCCCTTCACCTTTACACCAAAAAAAAGGAAAACCATTACATAAACTCAATCAAATAATAAAACCGAAAAACAATATTTACTAAAGATACCTGTAACTGAGTCATTAGCCTTGAATTAAAAAACTTTATTACCTGAAACTCATACACCCACAAATCAAAATAAAGCCAAGGCCACGCGATTGGTAGTTTTATGTGTGTTTCTTTATTCGGTGGGAAACCACTGCGTGGACAAAAAAAAAGAGCGGTGGATAGTTTCAGGCGAGAGAGATGGGTTAGCTGTGTCTGTGTGTGTGTGTGTTTTTTGATCAACAATCATGCAGCAAAAATGAACAATTAATTAAAAAAAACTAAAAGATCAGAGCATACCTTATGGAAGCAAATTCATGTTTGATTGATTTAATCAAGGTTTACAAACCTTTTCTTGCTAACAATGAGATTAGATGGTATGTGATTGTAATTGAGCAAGCAAGCAGCAAATGATAGATCTAGGGGTTTGGGATGAAAAAAAAGAGGCGATGAATACACAAATGGAAGAACACGTATATACCTTAGTGGTTTGATAATGGGATGCAAGCACGTGTTCTCTTTTTCGGATTTCAGAACATCACACACATCAACTCAGATCTACTGTGTGTGAATTGTTATTAATTTATTAATTAAGTTACTGTTTACTCAGTTAAAAAATTATTATTTTTGTGTTACTGTTCAAGATGTGAGGGGAAGCACTATGGTATTTGTATGTATGTATAATTTTAAAAAATACCTTTTAAGACCAAGTGCTCTTCTCTTTCTTGTGTGCGAGTATATGTTATTTAGAGGGTGTTTGGGAGTGCGTTTCGTATGAGATTATCTGCTTATCACGTTATCAAAACACAAATAATCAGCTCGTAGTGTTTGGCAAATGAAATTTGAAAAGTGATTATCAGCGTTTTGGAACCACCAAAACGTGATTTTGAAGAAGCAGGTCATGACCTGCTGCTTGTAAACGCAGTTCTTCTCAGTCAACGAAATTACCATATTGCCCCCAAAAAGCTCCATTTTCTTCTACCGTCATTGATACCTATTTGATAGCAAAATATTGATATGCTCTTCTGCTTAAACTAATCTAAACCAAAAGTTAATTGAGTACTCGATCTAGGTGAATCAATGAAAGATGATTCGTGGTGCAAAACATCAAAAGACAAAAGTCATATAAAGAAAACTAGGATCTTTACTCTTGATCAAAAGATGTGGGTCATGAATATAAAAAATGAGTTATAGATGAAGATGAGGTAGGTGACTGTAAAGGAAAAGTAGTTTAGATATATATCATTGTAAAAAGTTATAGTACCAGTATAATAGTCTTCAATTAAAAAGATTGTAATATCTTACACTATGTAAATTAATAAAATGCTTAGGTTTATTTTTGTCATTTTATGTGTTATGTTATTAAATAATCTGATTTGCCAAACACATGAAAAACTGATTATCTGATTATTGCGATATCTAACAGCATAATCAAATCCAAACACTATATTTTAAAACCACGTTTTATAACTGCTGATTATCTGATTATCCGTTTTCAAAACGCATAATCTAGTTTTAATAAGCAATCCCAAACACCCCCTTAATTGTTTTTGTGGTATTTATTTTATGTAGTTTCCTCAGTCTCTTTGTTATACTAAGCTGATCATAAATTGGTCATGAAGTTGTCATCGAGATGTTGTGGTCACCATTATGATTTACGAGTATCCTAAAACTTCCCGCACACGACATAAATTGTAGCAATTTGATATAGCAACTTTTACAACTCCAATTGAATCAAACACAATAGTATATGAAATATTAATAGGTTTTTTTCAGTTGCTTTCAATTCATGCGAATACAGCGTGAAATTGTCCCTGCATTTTGTGGCTGTATATTTTTTTGATAAAAATTTATGACTTAGGGTGTGATGGCTAAGCTTATGAGTTGGGCTTATGCTTATGTTATATAAGCGGCTTATGGCTTATATATCGTAGCATATAAGCCACGTTTGAGTGTTTGTATAGCTTAATACTTATAAGTTTCATAACTTTAAATGTTTGATTTAGATTAAAGTGGTAAATGACTATAAGAGACATGAGTTGAAAAATATAAATGTTAGATTAAGTATAATTGAAGGTAAATTTGTAATTATAATGCAACATGTTATATAAGCCCAACCCCACTTAAAAAAGCCACACTTTTATGGCTTATCAAAACTCCCTTATATAAGCTAAAAGCCACATATATAGCTTATCAAAAACACTTAGTTTGAGCTTATATGACACATATAAGCTAATAAGCTCATAAGCTCATTATATAAGCTTAGCCAAACACCCCTTAGTCGCTTAAAATTATTTAATTATTTTATATTTTTGCACAAAGAAAAATGCATATGTCTTGTTATTCATATTATACGTAATTCATATTAGTTTCTACTAACCAAGCCAGCTTATTTATAGAAACCATTAAAGTTAGATGAAATAGTTTACACTCTAAAAATAAAACGTATATAAAAATTTTACCTAGATTAATATTGATTGTTGTAATATGTCTATTGTCAATATTATTCATTTATATATAATTATTTTAATTTTAATTTATTACCAGAAAAATAAAAAGTTGATTTTAGAAATTTCATGCTTATTTTATTATAAAAAATGTAAGTTACTAGCATAAAAATATTGAGCTCGATTGATTTTAAGTTTAAAGATCTTTAATATAACAAAACTGCTAAATTTGGACCTATTATCAGAAAATAAGAAGTTGATTTTCAAAATAAAACCATTATGGGTTATAAAATTATAACTAAGTAAAAACATTGCGATATCGGGCTCATTTTATACAAATTCACAAACCTTTTTGTTGTTATATTTTATTGGTTGTGGTAGTTTTCATAACTTGTTTACGTAGAGGTGTGTTTTAAGTTTTTTTTTACTAAATTTAGATATATTTAGTTTATGAGAGTTTTTATATTGTTAGATAGTTTATGAATATCTGCTTTAAGGTTCTTTTTTGCAAAACCGTATAAGTTTAATAAAAATTAACATTATAAAATCGTACGTAAGTCGAAAACATATCAATATTTGGCTCATTTTGTTCGTAATTCCGTTTCAATCTTTTTTTACCTTGTATGAGTCAGACCTAGTTGACCCACTGACTTTTGAGCTCTTTTTGAGTTGGCATAGTGCAAGCATAAGGCAGAAACAATTTCAGGTTAAAGCAAAGCCATCAAAAGTAAGATTTATTACTACACATTATAATGGGTTTTGAGTTGGCATAGTGGTGTATTGCGTAATATAGTGGTTGTCTAATTTAAGCTCTTTTTGAGTTGGCATAGTGGTGTATTGACGATGTTGCAAAAGGCACCCGGAACAGCGAAACAATTCCTAGCAAATAACCATATAGAAATGAAACCACAAAGCATATATCATAAGCAAAAAATCTTCAGTTATCAAATACAATCGAGCATATATCAGTACCAGAACTAAATAGTTAACCTAAACAAACAAAGTTCGCTAGGATAGTTAAACATTACAAAAAGTAATCATTCATCTTTTTTTCCTAGTATCCAGAACCAAAACACAAAAGATAACTATAGGTAATAGTAATGCAACTGCTATAATCCATAGTCGACAATAAATCCTAAATCCATATACAATAATCATAAACCCCCTAAACTCTCTAATCTGTCAACACACCAACTCTTAATAGTTCATATCCGTTAAATAACAATTAGGCCATGTACTAAGAGCAGTGTGTTTGAGGATGCTTCTTATTTTCTGCTTATAAATAAGTACCTATAAGCTTCTTATATTAAACACCTAAGAAAATAATGTCTAGATTTGCTTATGATGTAACAGTTGCAACCATACTTATATTTAATAATAACTTGTTAAGAATAATCTAATAAACTGCTTATTTTATCGTAACACAAAACTAAGCAATCCCAAACACACCCCAATAATCAAACTCACGTAGTCAACGGTTCTCAAACACAATTAAACTAAAATAAATACAACAAACAATATCATTTTGATACATAAAAAATAAATAAATAAAAAGGATTAAAAACTAACTTACCTTGAAGATAAGAAATCCCCAAATTACATTGTCCAGCAGGATCACCAAGTTCAGCAGCTCTTTTATACATCCTTACACCTTCATCCTTCTTCCCAATCTCCCAATACACCAACCCCGCATCCACCATCGCCAGTGTCGACCCACGCGCCGCCCCTTTCAAAAACGAATCCATCGCCTTCTCAACGTTCACCTTCACACCAAACAAAAAAATCATATAGTTAAGCAATAACCATACACAGTTAATAAAAATCATTTGCTATAAACATATTGAAAAAGTTGGAATGTTTAGTTGGTGTCTGGGATTGCTTATTTGTTCTACTTTTGTGCTTATTATTAAGCAGAAAAGCAGTTTTTCCCAAGTAAAATTCAAAGACTATCTCAAAAAATACTTACTTATAAGCAGAAAAATAATTAATCCCAAAGACCCCCTTAACAGAAATAAAAACTAATATATTAAAAGGGTGTTTGTGTTAGCTTATTTTATGAGCTTATCAGCTTATTAAGATTTGTAAAAGCCGATATAAACTTACATTTTTCAGCTTATTATATTGAGTTTATGCACTTGAGCCGCAGGCTCAAGGTGATAAGCAACTTATAAGACGTACAATGCGAGCTTTATTGGCTTTTCAAATCTTAGTAAGCGGATAAGCCCATAAAAAGAAGGTAATGCAAATTGAACTCCATATGATTGATCTTAAGTAACACTCTTTTTAACAATATTATTATGGGCTTATCGGCTTACTAAAATTAGTAAGAGCCAACAAAAGCTCACATTTTTTTAGTTTATAATCTGCTTATCGCCTTGAGCCCGTGGCTCAAGCCCATAATCTCATAACAAAGGTGAAAAAAGTAAGTTTTATTGGGTTTTACAAATCTTGATGCGTTATAATTTCAGAAGCAGATAACTGATAAACTAAAGAGATATTAAAAGTTCAGAATTACTTTTTGTTTGCCATATCTGGTTTTCTCCCTTTAGCGCATTTTGACCCGTTAACCAAAACCCATCTCCCAGCACACACCACAACGGCAATCTCACCTGCTCACTTCTCGCCACATGAAAGGTTAACGATAGTTCTACCGAAAGAACAGTCTAGTGTGGGTACCTGTTATACATAACAAAATTCCACCCAACGACATCCATCCTCCCTTTCGAGTGTTCTTTAGGAGCGCTGCCCCTTTTTCCTGCACCAAATAGTTACAGATTTATATCGAGAAAAATTCAATAATCATCTTTTCTACTTACACCTTTATCAGCACTAATATCTTATCTAAGTCCAGTTTAGGATACGATGGTACAGTGAAGCTCAAGCTTGGGTGGGCTATAAAGAACGAAGCGCTTGAAATTTAAAAAGAAGAGAATAAGCCTCAAGAAAATACCGTATCATGGTGAGTTTCTCTCTGATCTTTCTATTTTATCTGGTCTTTTATCATTGCCTGATGACCCCAAAAAGCCTATAAAAATACATAAGAAAAAAATCTTTAAAAAAAATCCTACAACAACTTTAATTGGTCGACACACCCTACATACCTTGCAAATCCTCCTCGCCTTGTAGCCTACTCTGCAATTTCCCTGTAGCTGCTCCTGAACCAATATTGCTTCAAAATCGAAAACCACAACCCTATGGAAACAATCCGACATTTTTCAAATTCAATGACTCAACATATTATCAAATGAGTTAAGCTAAATTTCACTTGAATCAAACTAATTAAAATTAACAAATGGTCCTTTTGAGTGGTCATATTTTTTCTGAAATTGTCCCGCTCGAACACTGTTGCAATAATGGTAACTGAAAAGACATCTTTATCGCTGTTTCTTCAATTTATTTTTTCACAAAGATGACCATATTACCCTTTTGAAGCACAACCCAAACACCCTCAATCAATATATTTCCCTACTTTAGAATCCAAACACCTCAACCCGCCTGATTATATTATATTTTTGCAACTGTATAAGTTCATTATAATATTCATGTATGCTTTTAGGAGTAATCAGCCTCACCGTGATCATACTTGGAATAATTCCTTTATAGAATCCTATTAGTTTAGCTTCATTATATACCTCATATGCCTATAAATAGCATACACCTTCATATAAAAGAACAAAAGTCAGAATTTGTGGTCGAGGGAAAATTCTAATACAAAAAGCAAACTGTATATTTATCTTTTCATAGAACTACGCTTATGCTGATGTGCATTTTTCCTCGTGTTCGATGACACCTCAATTCAATACATTCAAAAGAATCATTGATAATACAAATTGTGTACACGTCTATAGTTTTGTCATAAACTCAGAATTAAGTAAATATCAGTAAGAAAGAGGTAGCATTCTCTGACCTCTTTATCCATATGCGCCATAGTGTCTTCAATTGTCTTAAGAGTGCCTTCCAGCATCTCTATTTCTAAACCAAGGCATGAAAAATAAAAAAATAAGCTTACAGAATTAATGGTAAACATCTCATTCGTCAAAGAAACAAAAATAATAAACCTACAGTGGGTCGGAACCTATTGCCTTCAACGGCCATCTCGCTGAAGTACTCGGCTGTTGAGGCAAGCTTTGGCACATGTATTCCTTTCCTCTTGAAAGGGAACATAAGCAAACGCACGCAAGCAGCAACCGCGTTCAACAAACTGAGCTTAAACTCTGCCATCAGGCGTACCAGCTTTCATTTGAGACAAACCATATGTAATAAAACATGACAGATTGTCCTATTAGATATTTTCTAAACCGCTCGTTATGGGTCTGTTCTATTTTATTGCCAAAATTATTTGATAAGCCTCAAAACTCAGCTAGTCCAAACACCCCTTAACCACCAAATGACTTTTAGTCAAATGTTAATTTGTATTCCAGTCTAAAAATCAATAGGCCCTAAAGAAATTTGGTGTTAAAAATCTAAATTTGGCCCATTGACCTGCTAGATACACAACATAATGCATACGGACTCGTACTGTTATCGTAGCATGCAATCCGTAAACTCTATATCGTATCACATGTAACTCACCTTTACTATTCAAACAATGTGTAGGCTTCTCTTTTTCCAAACAACCAATCGCTTTTTCCCGTTCTGATGCGAATCCACTTGAAACATCGGAACTAAAATATATAAATAAATGTTATAAGCAAAAGTGACAATACATGCCTTAATTATACAATTAGAAGTGTGTGACATCCTGACCTTGTCGACGGTCGTGAATCCATTTGAGTTGAGCTCATCCGCCGTGGCTATGGTGACTTTTTTGGTAGCATACATGTTGCAGCACAAAATAAACCAAAATCAAATACACACTAATAAATTATCGACCCGTTTGACCTATTTAATCAATTTGCTTTTTAGCTAATTTTATTGGCTTTGGAATTTGGGGTAAGAGATAAACCACTCGGATCGACATAATCATGGAAACCTTAAATCAGCCATTTATTATTTGAATAGTTTTGACACCCTTGTAGCACCTTAATCATATTTAAGCGCACATATTCATGGAGTCAATAACTCTAATTAGCAAACTGATAACCCAGCATAATCGAATAAGACTGAAAAGATAATATATACCTTTAATTCGTAGCTAAAAAGGACGGTCACCGGTGGATTTTTTTGAAGCATTACTCCTCCTCCTCATCCTCTTGCAAAACAAAATTCAGATTAAGCCCAAGCCCAATTGAAACCCTAAACCATAGAAATCACAAAAAAAGTTAACTAACCCCTTTTATAAAACCAAAAAAAAATCATAAATCAATTCAATTAACCATCAAAACCATCCATTAAAACAGGAAAAACACTTGAAAATTCGAAATTAACAAAAACCCCAAACTGTAACAAACCCTAATTTTATGTGTAAGAAATAAGATTGAATTACCTTTTTTGTGTTTCTGAAAATGATTCCCCATCTCTAATAATATTGATTTGATTATCAGATCATGTATGTGTATAATGGATTAATGGAATTAGGTTTGATCTGAATTCACTGAAGTTAGTGGTTTTTGATGAGTAATACAAAAAATAGTGGGGCGGTGGAAGAAGAGGGAGGGGAGACACGTGGTGAAACCGGGGAATATAAAAGGTGTTTAATGGGTGCATTAAAATCACCTCGGGGGAACGATCTTACCCTTTAATATATATGGTATAATAACATTTGCTTAAAATTTAAAAAGTTAAAAATCAAGTAATATTGTTAGACTAAAATACTTTTATTCTCACTTACTCCACACTTAGTCATTTTAAAAAGTTAAGTTATATAAAAGCGCAATTCACATGTAACCGTCAAGTCATTTTAAAATTTAAATAAAACTCGTGTGTAGCAACATTGGATCTTTTAAAAACTACAAGTATGGTACCGACGCAAAGCAGCGTGTTGAGAGACTAACGTTGTTTCACAAACTTTTTTATTTTATGTTTTTCTTTTGCGAATATTGTTTAAAGATTTTTTATAATGAATGATTCAAAGATTGTATGTTTGTGTTTTGGGATTGTGAAAAAGTAATATGTCATATTATCAAAAGTTATTAATTTTGACTATAACTACATTAAATTTATTATATTAGTTGTATTTTATTATTTTTATTATAAAACAATGAAACAAAAAGTACGGAACAAAAAATATAAGATTTACAAGTCAAATGTATTAAACTGACAATTGTATATAACAGAAACTAATAAAAAAACTGTATTTGTAATGTTAACAGATAAGTTAAAACGAGATAAAGAATGTAAAAAAAATACTAAGTCAGAGGGTTTTTATAACAAAACCAAAATACATTACCCCGGGTATTAACATAGGATTAACACTGTTCCATAGCTTACTCTTTTAGGTAAAAACAAAAAAACAAAAACATAGTACCAGTCATTTTCATGAACAATTCTAATATACTTTTAACTTTGCGAAAAATTTCGCAGTGCCCATTTGGGTTCCGTGTTATCTTGAAATGACACTGACAAATTTTTTTTTTCAAAATACCCATGTAAATCGCGCCCCCACACCCGCGATCTACATTTGTCCACGTGTCGTTCATTCTGTGGTTATTGAAAAAAAAAATGTAGATCGCGCCACCCCCCCCGCGATTTACTTTAAAAAAAAAAAATCGAGTCCGGTTAGGTATAATATTAGGGTTTAGGGTATGTCATGCTTAGTTTATTGATCTCGGGCATGTTTGCGTACGTATTTGGATACTCAAATGTTTTATTTAAAATAATTTATTTGGTCATTTGTGTAGTCTTTGATGAGCTCTACTTAATGAATAAAGATTTAATAAAAATAGTTTTAATATGCCTAAGATACGATGGTGCAAAATGTGTCAGTTTTTCATTTTGTAAAATGTTTAAAATCACAAATTTTAAACCTATGAAAGAGATGAATAGTACCGAATAGTACCATTTTTTATTTGTAGATCGCGTGGCTATGAGGGTGATATACTTTTTTTTTGTTTTTTAGGTCTTGTAGATGAATAGAGATGAATAGTACCGAATAGTACCAAATAGTATATTTCACTATACACTTTCACTATATACTTTCACTGCACTAGTTTGTAACTTTCTCATTTGAATTCGATATAAATTGATAGTCTGTCTCTTGAATTAGTTCAAAGAAACAGAAGGTGAAGTTGGTGTTGGTGTTTTCTTATAATTGAAGTTCTCTTAATTTAGTGCAAACAAAACAGAAGTTCAAGTTGTTGATTGTTATCATTCCCTGGTTACTTGTTTATTATAAGATGGATATGACCGGTTACGAGGTATAATATTTTTATTTTGTATCATTTGAATATTTAATTATTTGATGTATATATGTGTAGTAATATATGG
>BQNB010105963.1:0-23491 GCA_026074375.1 Tanacetum coccineum | reverse complement strand
CATTTATCTATTTTGACGCCATGGTTCCTCTAATTGAGCCGTTATCTGCCGAAAACTTAGTTGGTGAGGCCAGTACACCAGGTGTGCTGGCAGTTTATTGCCGCTACTACTGCCTTGTCAACTACTTTTGTTCAAGCTAGCTCCATTCCTCCTGTGCCAGTGTCAGCTTATGATGCGGAACCGCATGTTGAAGCTCCTTCTTTCGCCGCCACTGTATTTGAAAAGGAAGAATTAGAGACCATACCGGAGCTCCCCAAGACTAGTTGAGCCTACCATTGTTGTTGTGCTTCCTGCTTGTGAAACTAGTTTTTATCTTGTTTACTGCGGTCGTATGTGACCTTTTTTGATGCGGTTGTTTGTACTTACATGATTTTTATGATTCTTTTTGTATAACAGTGAGTTTACTGTAATACTTAACAACTTGTGTTCTATTATAATTTTTGTGTTGCTATCTTTTAATACCACGATTATACGTTTGCAGTGATAGTCTTATTTGAATATTTGTGGGTTATTCTCCCAGTACTGGGCCTGCAAACCTCTTACCTACATGAGTTAATTGTTAGGCTGCTCATCCTTGTATTATGCGGAATAATAACTTGTATTCATGGGGTCGTTCCCCTTTGCGTACGCGTCTTACCAATCAGATAATATGTAAATAACTTTGCAAAGTAAAAGGGAAAAAAATAAAGTTTTAAATAAGTTTATGAAGGTAGCTAGGCTTCACATTTCATTCATTCGATTAAATAAAAGACATTACATGAGAGAAAAAAATTCAAATACTGCCCCATCCGCTGCAAAATTTGTGTGGGTAGGGTGCTTACATTTCATGCAAGTAACATTTTTTGAGGTTGCAGACATTCCAAGTTCGTGGAAGGAGCTCTCCATTGCGGTCCCTGAGCTTGTATGCTCCTTTGCCTAGTGCTTCCATTACTTCATACGGTCCTTCCCACTTAGGCCCAAGCTTTCCGCTATCTTTTGCATGGCTGGCATCATTGTTCCAGTACACAAGGTCTCCTAGCTTGAAGCTTGTGTTGCGGACTTTGGAGTTGTAATATTTTTCCATCTTTGCCTTGCTTCTTGCTTCGCGGATTGCTCCTTGCTCCTTTCTTTCTTCCAAAAGATCAAGATTGATTTCCAAAGCTTCGTCATTCTGCGCCATGTCTATTTTCGCTGTCCTCAAGGTAGGCATGCCAATTTCTGCTAGAATTACTGCTTCCGTTCCGTATGTGAGCAAGAATAGTGTGTCTCCATTGCTTGACTTGATCATGGTGCGGTGTGCCCATAAGACATATGGGATTTCTTCAATCCAATCCTTGCTTCTTTCATCCAGCCGTGCCTTTATTCCCTCTCCCAAGCTTCTGTTTGCTCTTTCCACCACGTCATTGGCTTGTGGATGCTTGACGGAGGCAAAGCGCTAGCGGATGCATAGCTTTTCACACCAATCTTTGAATGGGTTATCCCTGAATTGCTTTCCGTTATTAGATATTATTTCCCCCGGTAGGCCGAACCTGGAGACTATGTTACCTCATACAAACTTTTTGATCTGATTACCCGTTATTGTTGCGACAGGCTTTGCTTCAATCCACTTTGTAAAATAGTCGATTGCTACTATTAGGAATTTAACCTTGCGAGGTCCTTTCGGGAAAGGTTCGGCTATGTCAATTCCTCATTTATAGAATAGCTACGGGGACATTATGGGAGTCAGTTTTTGTTGCGGGTTTCTTGGCACAGGGCGATGAACCTGGCAATCTTGACATTCCCGAATCATTTTTCTTGCATCTGCATGCATTGTTGGCAGTAGTATCCTATCCGTATGGCTTTTGCTACCACATATCTTGTTCCGGCGTGCATACTGCAAGACCCCTCATGGATTTCTCTCAAGACATAATTTGCTTGTAGTGGCCCAACGCACCGCAACCATGGTCCAAGATAGGATTTCTTGTATAGGACCCCGTTGATTACAGCGTACCGTCTTAACTTGCGTCGTACGACCCTTGCCTTTTCCTTTTCCGTGGGGAGTGTTTCTTCCGTGAGGTATTCATAGATTGGAGTCATCCATGTGTCTCCTTCTTCCTCCACAATTGCCAACAATTCTGCTTCATTGATGGATTTTTCTTTGAGCTCTTCCACTAGGACCTGCTTAGTTAGGTGAGCGAAGCTGGTAGACACAATTTTGCTTAGAGTGTCAGCCTTTTTGTTTTCACTTCTAGGCACTTGTTTGATTCAGAACCTTTTGAAACTACTGGCGAGTGTCTTCACTTTCTCTAGGTATTGTATCATGCCTGACTCTTTTTCTATGTAAGATCCATTGACTTGATTAGCCACTAGTCGTGAATCCATATTTGCTTGGAGGTTTTTTATACCCATTTGCTCTGCGATTCTGAGACCGGCTATTAAAGCTTCGTACTCGACTTCGTTGTTGGTTGCAACAAACCTAAATCTCAGGACGTAAGCGAATTTTGTTCCTTCCGGGTTTGTAAGTATCAACCCAGCTCCGGAACCATCTATGCTAGATGATCCGTCCGTGAATAATGTCTATGGGTCCGGAAGTTCTTCCTTTGCTTTCGTGGTCATGGCTAGAGATTCATCCTCCAGACGTTCCACTACGAAGTCTGCTAAGATTTGTCCTTTTATTAATGTTCTTGGCCTGTATTGTATGTCATATTCCCCCAGCTCAATACTATATTTCTGTAGTCTTCCTGTGATTTTTGATTTAGACAGCATCTACTTGATTGACTAGTCCGTGATGACAATGATTGTATGTGCTTGGAAGTATCTTTTAGCCATTTTCTTGCATGCACTAAAGCTAGTACTAATTTTTCCAGTGGTGTGCAATTTATTTCTGGACCTTGCAGGGCGCGACTAATGAATTAGACATGCATTTGCTTCGCCTCCCTTTCGATCATTAACACTGCGCTTACGACTTCTCGTGCGGCCGCAAGGTACACAATCAGTTCCTCTTTTTCCATAGGTGCGGTTAGTGTTGGAAGCTCTGCTATTAGCTTTTTCATTTGTTTAAATGTAGCTTCAGCTTCCGCAGTCCATTGGAAATCATTTTTCTTTGTGCATTTCTTTAAAGCTTTAAAAAAATGGCTGTGACTTTTCTGCTGACTTGGATAGAAATCTGTTTAGGCTTGCTAATTTTCCATTCGACTTTTGTACGTCTTTTAGGCATTTTGGGGATGACATGCTTAAAACTGCTTCCACCTTATCCGGACACACTTTTATTCCATTGGTGTTTACCTTATATCCTAAGAATATTCCTTCCTCCAACCTGAAGGTGCATTTTTTGGTATTCAGCTTCATGTTTATCTCTCGTATAATCCTGAATGTTTATTCGATATCCCACATTATCTCTTGTTTCGTGCGGCTCTTGATCACCAGATCGTACACGTATCTTTCCAAATTCCTGCCAATTTGCTTTTGGAATGATTTGTCCATCAATCATTGATAAGTTGCTCCAGTATTCTTCAGACCAAAAGGCATTTTGGAGTAACATAATATCCCTTGGTTGGTAATGAACGCCGTTTTTTCCTCATCTTCCTTCGCCATTTTTATCTGGTGATATCCTTTGTATGCATCTAGGAAGCACTTGAAGGGGTATCCGCAGAGGGATTCCACCTTCCAATCTATTTCTGGGAGTTGATAGCCATCTTTAGGGCATGCTTTGTTCAGGTCTTTGAAGTCCACACACATCCTCCAGCTGTTGTCATGCTTTTTTACCTTTACAGGATTTGACAACCAGCTGTGGTAATGGACTTCTTTCATTATCCCGATGTCTATAAGTTTTGCTACTTCCTCTTATATTGCCTTGTTCCTTTCCGGTGCTTGGCTTCTTTTCTTTTTTTTGACTGGAAGGCATCCTTCTCGGACCTTCAGGCAATGCTCTGCTAGGTATCGCGAAACCCCTGTCATGTCCTCAGGTTTCCAAGCAAATATGTCTAGGTTGCGCCTGAGTAATTTGCACAATGCCCTCCGTCCTTCCTCTGTTATGGTGGAGCCTATTGCAATTGTTTGCTCTGGGTATTCTAGATGAATTGCTACTCTGATCCTTTCTTCTGCAACTTGGGTGATGGAGGAAGGCTGTGCTTCCGGTCCGGAGACCATTGTGCACTCGATTGGGATTATCTTGCTGCTCTGTAGAGTGAGTATTCCTCCTGGAATTAGGAATTTTAACATTCCGTGAGCTGTTGACGGGACTGCTTGAATTTTCCTCACCCCTGGCCTTCCTATGATCCTGTTGTACGGATATGGTGATCTTACCACCACAAAATTCATCCATGTATAGGTTGAATGCTCTGCATCCCCTATTTTTACCGACAATAACATTTCCCATTGGCCATATGATTTCTTCGCTGAAACCAATGAGGGGTGTGGTAGCTGGAACCATTTGGTTCTTTACTTCCGGACGGAGCCTATTAAAGCAATGTTCATATAGTATTTCTGAAACCGATCCTCCATCCACATATATGCGATGTATGAAGTGACCTCCTATCTCCACCTCAAAGATGATGGGGCATTCCGTTTCGTCCTCATCCCCTAAGGGTGGGAACGAAATTTCCGGATTGGGAGAAAAGCTTTGTGTAATCCTTTGTCTGGTGACCCTTTGCTATGGTTGAACCATCAAGATTGCCAGAGGCTTATCCTTTTCGGATGTTTCTCCCTTCTTTGCTGCTTTTGGCTGATCATTTCCGCTACCTTGTTTTAGCTCGTTGATCACGTGCGACAGCTTTCCAGGCTTGATTAATTCTTTAATTTGTCTTCTCAGATGCATGTACTCATCAGTGTTGTGTCCCACTTCCCTGTGGAACTCACAGAGCTTGTTTTTATTTCTTTTTTCAACGAGTGTTGTCATTGGTGGCGGAGTTTTAAATTTGCCTTTATCTAAAGCCAAAATTTCCTTTGGGGATTTTGTGAGGAGTGTGAAATTGTCACGTCTCCGCTATGCTCTTTGCTGATTCTTGAAATCTCCCCGTCTTCCAAAATTTTGTTTTCTCCCAGCTTTCTGTTGCTTCCACGCTGGAATTGTTTTCTTCCGTGCCTGGTTGGAAGCTGCCACCTCTCCCTTGAGGAATGTTGTTGTTACCCTCATCATTTCAACCACTGATTTTGGGATGTTGTCATATAGACGTTTAATGAGTTCAGGGTTTGTGATTCCGTGCATTAATCCAGAGATTCTCATGCACTCCCGGGCTCCCTTGACATGCCTACTCTCAGTCTTGAATATTTGCACGAAATCTTCTTTAGATTCCCCCTCTCTTTGCTTGATGTGGTGAATTTCTATCGGATCTTTGATACATTTCTTTTGTTGTAGGAAGTTTGCTAGGAATGCCTTTTTTAAATCGTCATACATATCCACGTATTCCGGGGGTAGGTCATCAAACCATACCCTTGCGGATCCAATAAGTGTGGAGTTGAACATGTGGCACCATGTCGGCATTGCCCACCATTCCACCTTTGCAGCTGCTTGAAAGATTTTTAAGTGATCTTCCGGATCGTCATTTCCGTCATATGTTTTGACATTATTTGGGATCCTGGTCTTTTTTGGGAAGTCGAAGTAGCGGATGCGGGGTGTGAAGGGATTGTTTCTTCACAAACCCATGGTTGTGATAGGACGTCCTCTTCAATGCTTGACTTTTGCTTTTTTGATTTTGACTTCCAGTGTCCCCCTCCGCTATCTTCACTTTCGGAGAGTATTTCTGTCTTTCGTGAACACGTTCCTTCACAGTGACGTTTTCTAGGAACGGATACTGTTATTCTTGAGCGGGAACTCTGGTAGCGACTTTTCGAGTGTGCGGACACACTCTTTTCTTTGCCTCCCAGCCTATTGAATACTCCACGTCCCTTCTTCCCTTATCTACCGGCCTGTGCCTAGGGGATTGTGACCTATCACGTCTTATCCTGGAGAAGACGCTGGTATGTTTGGGGCTTCCGGACATACTACTGGAGCGTCCAGACCTTCGTTCCCTTCGGTGCTCCCCTCTTACGTTTGGTGTTCCAGACTCGGAGTGTTGTGACACTTCTTGGATTTTGGAGTTTCTTCCTGAACATCCTTCGAAGTTAAGACGAGCTTTTACTTCTTTTAGTTTTTCATGCTACACTTTTTCTTGGTGCACTTTTTCAGCTATTATTGTTAACAACTGATGATAATACTTGTCGCGGTATTCTCGGAGGGTTGCGTCAGACGCAGGCCAGTTTGGGTTTTTTACGACTTGCTCATTCCCTCTCCCCACTGTGTTTTGCACGGCGGACGTGAGAGTAAAAAAATATGTCAGAAGTATGTGTGTGTATTGGGAAGAGTGAGAAAATCGTATCATTTTGGGGTGTTAGAGAATTCCTTTTATAGGCGAGTCTAGTACTAGGGTTTCTTAGTATTTCGCCTATTATCGTAGTGACCAGAGTGGGACCCTTGTCGGGAAAGGGTCCGCGGCTATCGTGATTGCGGACGCGAATTACCTTCCGCGGACGTCAGTTGATCCGTATATGGCCTGCGGGAGCGGCCTGTGACCGATCCGCGTCCGTCTTGTTGCGTCCGGGCCGTGACCAGTGTGACCCTGGGCTTAGTTACGGCCCGTCATGCTTATTATTTATTTAGTTGGGCCAGGCCCCAATGTAATGATCCGGCCCAGGCCCAAAGGCCTTCTATACCTATCAAACTTCATCAGGCACATTGTTTTGCAGAGCATACTTCTGTTTTACTTTCTACGTTGCCTTTATTACTTGAGTTTATGAGAAGGTAATAAGCTTTATAAAGCGTGTGGTTGTTAGACACATATATACTGTTTTTTTAGGAAGATAATGATGCTATTGTTTAAGAACTAGCTACACATTTATACATTCGAATGGTATTTCTTCGAAGGCATTTATGTACTCCTTGAATAATATATTGGTTATGTCAGTGTATAAACCCTAAAAACTAATTTCAAGATATTCTTTACACACACCCTGATTTATGTATGTATAAAATTAAAATCCTGACTATTCCTGTTTGGGTATGATTGTGTTCATGGCAGTAAAAGCTCATGCATTCTAGTGTTGTACCACGTGGTGTGCATCATTGTATTCTTGCCGCAGAAATTGCTCTATTGTGGTCACCTCTATAAAAGCCAAAATTCAAATTTAATACGAGTATTAGTTTAACAAAAACACGTTTTAATACAGTACTTGTTAAATTATTAGTACTCGTAGTAAAAGTGTTAGTGCAATAAACAAAGTGAAAGTGGTCATCACGCGGTTTCTTATGGTAAACAGTAAACACTAGTTACACAAAGTCAAAACTACATGAATACTGTTAAATCTTTGTATTTAGTTGTGGAAGTTACTAAGTATATTACATGGAGTTATTGTTAATTATTCATACATCAAATCATGTCTCACGAAAGATCATTTTGTCGATGCATTATTTCAACGAAATTACTATATGGCATTAGTTTCAACTATTTGAGAGACTGTATTAGACGGGGGTAGAAATGAGTCGAGCTGTTTGTGAAAAGCTAGGAACTGAATAAGTAAAAAAAGCTTAAACGAGCTCGAGCTCGAGCTTAAATTGGTGCTCATTTAATAATCAAGCCCGAGCTTTATATACAAAGCTCGAATAGACTCGCGAGCCTACACGAGCTCTGGTGAACCAGCTCGAAAGCTTTAAATAAGCAAGCTCGAACAAGCTCAAGAAGCTTTATTTTTTTTATAAGCGCATCACAAACGAGCCGAACCCGAGCTTTATATATCATACCACAAGCCGAGCTCAAGCTTAAATATTAAGGCCCAAAACGAGCCGAGCTCGAGCTCGAGCTTTCTAAAATATGAACGAGCCGAGCTCGAGTTCTAGCAGGCTCGAGCTCGGCTCAACTCGTTTCCACCCCTAATTAAACAAACAAGTTTACAGGAATTGTAATACTATCTAAAACGTTCTAATCACACATCTACTTAACATTTAACAGTTTATTTTCTATCATTATATGGCCATATGGGTCATGTTTTGTTACTGTTGAGACGTGACCGAGACCTTAAAACATTAGGATCTTGATTCTTGTAGTTGTTAAAGTATGTTATTCTCAAAATCCTTGACATGATCAACTGCTTTTTCAAATATAGTAGGTTGCTACAAGAATTGTGTTTAGTTAGCTTCATCAACGGTACCTAAAGCATATTTACGCAGTTTCAAGACTCTTAGTAGCAATATTGGTTTGACGAAACCCAACAATCTACAGGATATCACTAAGTGGGATATATGACGCATTCACAAAGTGTCTAACATCTAAATGATTTGGTTTTGAAACACATAGGAAGGCTTCTTTAACAACTTTTTAAGAGGTATAGTCCATTTGCATAGATTTGATAGCACTACCCAAAAAATATAGATATAATTACCTTTGTTTGCTGCTATACATAAACACTTCACTATTTTTGCCGACACCAAACTTTTCATGCACAAATGTTCAATGACAAGGATATTGTCATGTCTAATTTTATGCTAAAAAAATCATCATACATTTGACAAGATTAGTGATTAATTTGAAAAGAGATAAATTATGCAATATATGTGTTTAACAATGACTCGATTAAACACAATACTAGTCACTTAAGTTAAGCATCTGAATCATTTCCCATAAGTTAAATGACAAATCCGATATATACCAAGAGAGATGATTTGAGTCTAAATTTATGCATAACACTATTCTTGCACACTCGTTTGAGCTAAAACGAGTCACATTGTTACAACAAATAAATTAAATACTCTTATAGTATTCAAATTCAGACATAACGTTAAAGATAAATTTCGTCATCTCTACCATTTCTTATATCACAGATCATCAGTGACGGACCCAGAATATTCAAAAAGTGTGTTGCACAAAAGTAAAAAACAATTGTTGGCTAACTAAAATGATATCGTAAGAAACGAAAGTAACAAAAATATTTTGAGGGTTGCATGTACTAAAAAAAATGTCAATTTGAATTTTTTTTCACTCCATAACCTAAAAAATTGAGTGTAGCCCGTAGCATACGAAGCACCCATGTAAGTAGGGATGGCAGAAAAACCCAAACCCAATGGGGAAACCCGAAATCCGAAATTTTTGGGGCGAGGCAGTGCATGCTTATCGGGTAACGGGGCGGGTTTCGGGGCATTAACGGGGATTTTTATCGGGTTTGGGGCGGGGACGGGGCACAAGATCCTCAACCCGCCCCGCCCCGAAAGTATATATACATATTAAGCTATTATATTCATATTTTGTTATGTTATGATTTACGTAATAAAACCAATATTATCAATTTTTTGTTATTTTGTATCTGCAATATTGTAACTTGTGATTAGGAAAAACTTCTTTTGCGTAATGTTTTTAAAAAAAGTTTTGATTTTTCTAACGTCGTTATTATTATTTATGCTTAATTTGTTGAAAACTTATAAAGGCTACTAATTAATATGTTATTAGCGTGTTGTTGATTCTTCATATTATTGCATGTAATCACATTTGTGAAAATATGGCGTAAAAATAACAATAAACAGAGAACAACGTGTATTTTATGGAGCATTGCGCTCGTAAAGGCGCCCCGATAAGATCTCCAACGGGGATTGGAGCGGGTTTGGGAGAGCATCTCGCCCCAATGGAGCGCCCCGATAAGATCCCCATTGGAAATCGGGGTGGGTTTGGGGCGTGGTTTGTTTATCGGGTTTGGGGATGGAAGGTGACCACCCCACCCCAAACCCGCCCCATTACCATTCCTACATGTAAGTCCGTCCCTGATACCCACCACCATTGGTCCCTTTTCTCCAACTATATATAATGCTTAAGTTGAATCTAGAAAAAGGTGAAAAAAGAAGCCTATGAGAGTTTAAGCTCGGCTAGCTCATTCACATTTATATGGCTTGAGATTCAGCTTGGAGTCTTGGACTGGTTTTGAGCTTTTGCTTTTGCCTTGATATAGCCTTGACAATATTTTTTAAGCTTGAGCTTCGTTCGTGCTCGGTTGCCTTAAACGGTATGTAGCTTGGATCAAACTCAGCTGGTTACCTACACTAAACTTGAGCTTTTAATTTAACATAAATATACATAAGATGTTATACAATTATATTTGTATAAAGTGTATTTGCAAATATAAAACCATACGTTTTTAATGCATGCATGTTTAGGCTCGAGCTTGGTCGCCCTTTAATAGATGTATACGAGGTTGTAAACCTGTGCTCCGCTGCGAGAAGTTTGCGTGCGTGGTTATTTTATTCGTTGTCGATTTAGTTGTTGTGAGAACATTTTGTTGTCTAACACATAATAATAGACAACCACACAACGATTCTAACTTTAGAAAACGTCAAAGTATCAACAAATATTAAAACATAATGTTAGCCGGTAAGCATAGATAACGTCAATAATGTTATTTAGACTAGCCCACACCAGACAGTTATATTCATCATCCACATGAGAGCCTAGAACTGCCTACTTGAATAGAGGTTACAGCCTACTGAATTGACCTATACATCGGGCCGAGTCTGTATCACGTCCGGATCTGATCTATCTACTCTGGCAATTCATCCGGTGACTTTACATCGCAAAAGTACCTTTTGTTGCGCACACATGCTGACAGTCACTCGTTTCCTGTAGGTGAGGAACCTGCCACTTTTAGAACGAATGCATAAGTGAGTATCTAATGCCTAAGAATGTGTACTTTTTTGATAAAGCAATGGTTAAAATAGAGTATTCATTTACCTGACATGTAAACCACCTTAATGACACTTTTGTGAACCTGAAGCTTCTGAAAATATCATGAATAAGAACGATTCAGTGTGTCTCCTAGGCGAGCATAAATAGTTGGACCAGGAAATTCGCCATTAACGGTCAAGATCATTTTGTTGATGCATATCCTTGTGAAGTTGGTTTCCTTAACCTGAAAACCAAGAATAATTAAATAGCTGGTCAGTTGCTTATGCTCATGACCATGCTTACGCTTTAGAAAATTTACTTTTCTAATGTTCTTGCCTTTGAAATACATGCATTAACCAACCTAAACAAACATTTAAAAGACCCGGAAACTTGAATGTTTCTTTTTTCATTTAACAACCTTCTATGAGGTGCTATCGACATATTTCATCTCCTGACAATTAGGTGGCAAATAATTTTCAAAGTGGTAGCTAGGTTTGTTAAAGTCTTAAACTAATGAAGTTCTTATTTTGTTGTGTGTAAAAGGACTTAGTTATACCACAAACTTTTGGACTGTAATCGGTTAAATTAAAAACGATTAATATCTTATATCAATTAGATCATATATTTCTATGAGGTTCGTATTTATTTCTTAAACTCCCTGTCTTACCCGCCTACCATAAAAAGATTAGAGATATTCTAATATGGTCTTCAAATTAATTAGTAAAATAGTCAAACTTCCACAAATATCCATTAAAGTTTGCCTAAACTCAAAAAGTCCTAATCAATTAATGTGTTTTAGATGCATTGTATTTACTTTTTTTGTAGATGTTATGCTTTGAAACATCTATCTTCTTCTAGGTAAACAAATCAGTCATTCAACTAAAACAAATCCTAATCCTCCAGTTGTGTAAATCATATCTCGAGTTCAATCTTTCTTCTTAAATACCTGACTGTTTTACGATCAAACTTCATTTCTTAGGCGTTTTATTTTTGTGTTTTGCCCTTCCTCATGGTTGCTGTAAAGTAGCAGGTTTCTACAAAATTGCTACATACCCTTTGATTACTTACCTACAAATGTAAAGAAGGATCCCCTATTTGTACATGTATTGTTGTAATTGGTGACTACAATTTATATACACGCAAAATAAATATAACTTAAAGCATATCAAAATTTAAAATGCAATAAGTTGTTGTTGCCATTACTAAGAACCGACATCACTCATGTACCAATGTATAAAAGAAACCATTTAAATTGGAATATTAAAATGTTTTTTTTGAAATCTAAGGAAGTCGGCTTTCAATATTGTGCATATAGTTTCCTGAATTTCTACATTGGTTCTAGGCTCTTGCGAAAGGGATTGGTCGCAAGGAAAAGCCAAAATTTCAAAATCTAATATGGAGAAAAAATGAAAGTCAACTGAATTAAAAGCATGTAACTATTAAGGTAACAGAAAATATGAATGTAGTTGGAGCACATTATGATAAGCATACCCTGATCTTTGTATTTTTGATACAGTATATTCAATTCTTTCTAGTTCGACTCCACTAGTTAAAATACCTTTAGGAGTGGCTGTTATTGCATTTTGATATTGAACAATAAGCTCTCTCTCTCTCAACGATTGTAGACTTCATCTACGGCAGTCTTTGTCTTCCTTTGTACTAATACTCGAGAGTTTGCTCCATAGCACTAATATCCTACCAGAAAATATAGTCTGTATGTTAACAAATAATAGGTAGTTAAAAGGCGAAATATTATTTCAGTCATAAGGGAGTGTTTGGAATTACTTTAAACTACTCATTTTCACTTGCAAAAAAAAATCAGATTGGATAAGCAATCCCAAACACCCTTAAAATGCCTAGCTTGTGTAGGATAGAGTAGTAAGCGCATAAGCATTCTTATTAAAGTTGATAGAATCCCTCTATTTTAGCCCATCTTAGATGAGAATAGAAATAGATCACATCCTAGAAATTTACACATGGTGTACTTATTTAAAAAAAATATATCTCAGGGTTATGATCCATTCATTTAAATTGTAGGCCAGCTTAAGACTCAATATTACACATCCTGTCCATGCCGTTGTTTTTAAGAATGTAATTAGTAACGAAGACCCATAACAATGCAACATATAATGAATTTGCATTTAAAAAAAATTAAGCCATAAGGTCACGTCTAATTGCGGGCTTCAAGGTGCCCGTATTTGGGTGCAGTGGTGGACCTGTGAGAACAACCAAAAATGTCAAACGAAAATGGCATACACATTCATCGTTTACCAGTAACATTATTCATAATTACCCGAAGGAACGGATTGTCTTACTGAACTACCAGCAAGTGGAAGAAGATTGTTATCAACTAAGTTGTTCCGAATACCTAACCATAAACAATGTAATAACAAATAAGTACGTGTCAACGCATACAGACAAACTAAAATGTGGAATAAAAATAAAAATAAAAAAAACCTAAAAATCTGGTATATGCTATACGATTGCCTGAATGAGCCATATTATGAGCACCGACGCCATCCACCAACAAACCTGGTGTGACAACATACCTGAGACACCAGCACTTGATACGATCCATATGGTCCATAGAAATAGCATAATAATCGTCTACGAAACACACAAACATATGCAAACTTACAAAACTGAAAATCCAGAGACTACAACCAATAATTACTTTACGATTTCCATATGACAAAAGTAAAAGCAACAAACCTGTGGTGCCAACGCACGTTGTACGGCCACCCAGTGGCTGACATACTACAGAAACATCCATGTTGTCCATAGAAGTAGATGTTGTACCAAAAATCCCGACGGCAAAATACACGAACACATAAGAAACGTCAGCCGCACATTAATAGCAAAAAGTGAACAATAAGTAGCCAAACGCATTACTTACGAAAAGAACATGTCGGCTGACTAACATCACCAACGGGAGATGTCCGGCATTCAAAAAAGCGTAAAGGGACTTGCAAGTCAAATTTATCTCCTCAATGATTAGATTGACATATACATTGCCTTTTTACTGACACATTTTCGTTCGAGGTACCACCAGTAACAATTTCTGATCGCTGATTTCCAATAATACCAACACCATGAACATTCAAAGGGACCTCATTACCAATGTCGTATACCGGGCGGGCAAGCTGAGTAATTCATCCTTTTCGGCTTATATAGGGTTTATTACGTCATAATGCACTTATATAAGCCGGAAAGTTTCAAAATAAGCCCAAAAGGTGAGCTTATAAAACATAGGCCCAAAACTAAATAAGCTAAAAGCTGGCTATATAAGCTGAAACAAACACCTCCTAAATTATGAATTTACCATAATTTTCAAAACACACTAACATATGGTTACTTGGTTACTCCCTAAGTTAACAGTTTCATAATTCAAAAGCTAATTCTTTTAGAATCACTGTTCGAAACATGGAAAACACTTTAAAAGTTTGGGTTTACCTGTGCATTTCAGGTTGTTCATTAATCCATCCCTGACATGAGTCTTGTTGCCGACTTTAAAACGATTACTGCTTCGGCAACCATCCGTTTCCGCACCTCACTGAGATGAGCCGACGTCTCCAATGTTCCTAACCCAAAACCCAAAATCAAAAACCAAAATCAAAATAAAAAACCCTAAACATATACGAACACTCAAAATGTAAAATGTAATTAGGATTTATAAACTTACAATAGAACTTGTTTCATGCAATTTTTGTTCTTTTGATTGAAAATTGAATCTGTAGGTTTGTTTAATTTAGTGGTTTTATGAGTGATGGATTGTGCCTTTTTCTACTTTTGTATTTTCTATAAATTGAAAGTGGGACTATTGAATATGAAGTTTAAAAAATTGCAATGACCTTCGAGATGAACAGAACCCGAATTTGCATTCCTTGCACGAATACTATGATAGAACGGCAAAGGCTTAGTTCTACCGGTTTCTGTGCATTCATCTAAAATATGTCTTCTATGTGTAAGTTGATTCTCGTAGACCGACTCGTGAACGCCTTGTAAAATAACTGGTGACTTGGACTGATGTTGGAGTGTGTGTAAGTTGATTCTCGTGGACCGACTCCTAAACGCCTTACGACACAACTGGTGACTCACATAAGCCTGCAAGAAAGTTATAATTAGAAACTTGCTGAACGAAGGGCGCAAAAAACAGACAACCACACAAAAAACACGTGCTCACCTCTTGATCCAACGACACCCTGACATTCGCTCGTATTCCTAACTTCCACATCGTGGATAGTTTCAGCCGGATGGGGCTTGAAATCCTGTAACCCACCCATATGCGGCTGAAACCCAAAATCTTGGCTTCCTTCTAGAATTCTCACCACCAATATTCATCAGATGTGATTTCTTTCTTGTAACAGACACAAATGGCACAAACTCCCTGATATTCAACTTGTCAATCATCTTGAACAATCTTTGTCAGAAAAAAAACAATTTAAAAAGCCTTAAATACCCTTAAACTTTGACAATTTTTAAGGGTGTTTGGCCATGCATTTATAAACTCATTATATGGTCTTTAAGCATTACTTTTGCAGCAAACTCTATCTAATTAAGCCATAATTTGCAATATAAGCATAACGCCGCCTATCCACCCTAAACTTCAGTCATTACAATTTTGCCTACTTTCATAACAGTTTTGCAGCAAACTTCACACTCGTAACATTTTATTTAATGTATTTTATTTATTTAACCTGTGCAACCCATCTGATCTATTTTCATTATTGTAAATCTGTTATCGTGGCATTTATGTTTTCTTTATATTGAACACAATAGTCAATGCATTATTCATCCAAAATATATTCATTTTAGATTAAAGATAAAACATACTTCCTGTTAAGTCCTCAGCATTGTAGATATAAAACGGTCTATGGCCTGATTTAAAGTCAACGATACACTATATGTAAACGCAAGCTCAGCGTGCGCTTGTTCCAGAAGTACCTTCTTCTGCAGCCCCCAGTCTTTAGTTTCCCCATCTTTAGTTCATTTCTTACGATAACACCTACACAAAACACTCCCATACTCATTTTAAAAATTAATAATTTAAAATATATCAATTATCAAAACTCTACTCTTTCATTAAAAAAAACATAAATATAAAGTAAAAAGTCTCTGTCAGGGGTGTTTGGATAGGCATTGATATATTTAATATTTATCGATATGATAAGCTATTATAAAGTGTTAGTATAAGCCTGTTTTTTAATATTATCATGTTTCACGTATGTTATAGGAATAGGGCCCAATCGCAACTTAAAACGGTCGGTTCATAACAAATAAACCTGTGGAATTTTTCAAGGCCCTGTATGAAAATGATTGTTCAGTTTACTACGAATGAAACTGAACCATAGACAGTGGAAAGTTTGATTTTGGCCCTTTTTTGTTATTTGTATGATATGAGGTATACCGAGGCCTTAAACCTACATTGTGACTTAATTTTTCCTCTTTAAGACAGGAAAGATCAGTTTTGTAGCTTAAGCGTATACTCTTTATTCTGCTTTAATTTAAAGCAAACTTAAGTGGATGCAATTCATGTAGATGTGGCTATACATAAAAACTACTATACATTAGGATAAAACAAAAGGCCGCGACGTTCTCATTCTCAACTATGTTACCTTTCATGTGAGCCAAAAAACACCTTGCCTTCAAAACAAAATAAGCCAAAAAACACATTGTGAAATAACTCAATTTGCTTCCTATCTACTGAAATTTTATCAAGCCATACTCATTTGACTCTTAGCATATATCTACAGGTTCAATGCAAGGCATCCCAAAAGAAAACTGGATATTATTATCGACGACTTAAAATAAAAGTTGGCATAAGACATATACATGGGCAAGATCGGTCAAGTGTGGGCCAAAGAGACGGTTATATGCTTCAATCCTTTTTAGAATACTATTTCATCTGATAATCCTCCGAAAGGCCTTTATGCTCATAATGAAGTATGCCTAATCTGTGGATCCTTGATCAGTTATAACAATACCTACTATTTCATCGTAAAAATCTCTAGTGCATGTGCATAACCTTGGTGATTTATATTTGCACTCAGCTTTTCATTATATCATGAACATCTCGATACCTCAATAACTATCCTTAAAAGTACCAATCACAGCATTTCCAGGGTCACTGAGATCCCATTTAGCCACTACCATTGTTTATCCAAATTGATTTGACCTCATGCCCAACTTGCCCATTTTCCAGTCTCCACATTTAAAGTCAATACCAGAATAACATGTCCAATTCAAGGAAAAGTAGAGCATACCTGACTTGCATGCCGCTTATTCAAGGAGTCGTTCCACACGTTCGCAGCATATGCAGGTCGCATTTGATTTCACATGGTGATAACAGAATGAACATGTGTCATGATCAAGAATTAAATCCTTTAATTATCAGAATTAGTTAAATGCAAAAGTAGTCGATTATATAATTAACACAAATTCATAAATTAGAATGCTTACCATTGGTTGAGGGGCATCTTCTTGTTTGCACATGATCCATGAGACACCGGGTTTTAGACCGTCAGTCATTTAGGCGACCCATTTGAAAAAAAACGTTTCTCGTCTTTTTCATAAATAAAATTTGTTCAACTCAGGCAAATATACATGTTGTGCACTTGCTCATGGCTATATCCCAAACTAACCCCTTAAAAGTTCCCCAGCCAAAACTACCACCAACGTAGTCCCAACACCCACCTCATCGTATTAAACTTTCGAGATGTACACTGCATAGAAAGATTTAGCTTTAATTATATAATAATTTTTCATATCACTTGCAACAAAACTGATTATTCAAGGGCAATGTAACTCCAAATACATCAAATTTGGCAGCATATATTACAAAGTTTAAGCAAAATCCATGTGGTCTCACAACTAAAACAATTTTATGAGGAATATATAAACAAAAACTATATTACACTAAATAAAAATGCACCCAAATCCATAAGCTCAAGCGACTTAAGCTTATCCTTCGCATCAAACTTATTCACCCTCGTATCTCCAAACTTGAAAGCATAGTTACTGTGGAAACCCCTAAAATCATAGCCAAACAATTTCCACACCAGAAGCCCTAAATTTTAAAACACACAAAATTAAACACAGTTAAACCCAAATCTATCAAATTACAACTTAGTCAAACCCTAATTTCAATACATGGATTTCAATTTAACCAAATCCTTAAAGAAACAAATTCAATATTCAAAATTAAAAAAAATAAAATTCACTAACCATTAACTTTCATCCCTCAGGTTGCATAGGTAATTCCAAATTTGACTATTTTATTTGTAACAACTTTTGGGTGCGTTTTTTCTTCGGTAAATTTTGCGTAGATGAACGAAATCATATGACATCATTTGCTTCTTGAATTTGTATCAGATGCTATCGGAGGCTAGATAATTTTTTTAAAGTGTTTATGTTAACGGATCTGGTTAAACCGTGTATGAGTATGTGTGTGTGTAGTTGGAGGAAGGAGGAGATGAAGATAATGGAAGAAGCTTCAAGAAGAAGAATAAGGAGGGAAGAAAGAGAGAGTGAGATAATGGGTCGGTGTTAAATATTAAGAATTATTTTCTTTTCCAGCCGGGTTTCAGGCAAGATTCGAGTTCCAGTCGGGTTTTAGGCCGGAAAGTGATGGCAAATAGTGGATTCTTATGGGTCAACCCAACAACACATTAAATGCAGTTGGGTAACCCGGTACCGGGTTTTAATAAATTTAATAATGTTATATATTTACATTAGCTAGTAGGTTTGTGTTCTCTTTGAAAAGAGCTTCGTAACGAGCTAAAGTATGTCTAAAATGGAGTTGATATGAATGAGATATTGTGTCTCAAAGTGAGGCAAATACAAAATCTGGGAAAAAATAAGCATCCCACATCGTGCAATAAGTGAAGTGGGGAGGTGTTTAAATATAAGCCTTGGTATTTGATATCAAATTTCTTTGGTTGGTTTTACTCCAACACCTACGTGCGAGCGCGCAAGGTGGAAACAGATATCAGATGTTCTGGGTTTCAAGCTTGTAAACACATGCGAGCCCGCGTGACCCGCGGATACGAATGAAGCTCCAAAAAATCCTGCTACCGATTTCCAGCATCCTTTCGATCAAGAACACGCAACGTTTCAGTGAAATCTATGGCAAGTTTGTCACGTCCGACAATACATCTGCTTTAGCCGTTGTACACTGGAAAACATATGACAAATCTGTTTAAGGGAATCTTGTTAAGCACGAGTCTCATGCCTCGACCCTTTAATGATTTCTTTTAATTATCGTTATATAGTGTTTGTCTTCTACTTCTACCTCATTCCGTGAAATCTAAGGCAAGTTTGTCACGTCTGGCAGTACATCTGCTTTGGCCGTTGTACCCTTAATTATCGTTATATAGTGTATGTCTTCTACTTCTACCCATTTCATAAAATCTAAGGCAAGTTTGTCACGTTCGGCAGTACATCTGCTTTGGTCGTTGTACCCTGGGAAACAGGCGACGAATATGTTTAAGGGAATCATATTAAACACGAGTCTCATGCCTCGACCTTTAAAGATTTCTTTTAATTATCGTTATATAGTGTCTGTCCTCTACTTCTTACCATTCTGTCTGTTTTTTATTTATTTACTTTAATTTTCTACCTCATTTTGTCTTTTTTTCCGGTTATTTATCTAGTGTTAATTTATTATTGTAATCTAATTTATGTTTAATAAAAGTGTAACGGTTTTTCTACAATCATAAAACAGATTTTGTGTAACAAAATTAAAACACTTTTAAAATCAAATTAATCATTATTAACAAATTTTATATATAAATTGTATTCTGCCAAAACCAAAATTGTATTTTTTTGGAATATCAGTTTTTAAGTAAACATAATTTTAATTAACAATTTTAGTATTACAGATCTAAAACAATTTTAAAACGATTAATTTCATCATTTTATATTGAAGCCAATATTGTGTTTCTATTACACTGGTCTATTTTATTTTAAACTTGGACTAATGTTTTGTACAATTTTATCAAGGGTTGGGTGCACACTATAATTTTCTCTCATGATAAACACGTACGCTTACATTATTCGGTTTGTTGAAATATAGTTTGATTGAAATCATGATTGAATTTCTTTGAAGCAGATTCGGTACAAGTTATTGAAATCACGATTGAATTTCTTAGATACCGATTTTATAACATTTTATGTAACTATTTGTGTTTGTTTATTTCAGAATGAAAAACGACACTACTGTGACTACTCCTGTAAACGTAGTTGGTGAACCGGTTACCAATACAGGTTTAATCATGCTGAAAAACTAGAAAAATTCAATGAGCGGAATTTTAAAAGGTAGCAACAGAAGATGTTCTTCTATTTTACTACTCCGAACAGTGCGTGGCTCTTAAAAGAGACTGCGCCTAAGGTGGAACCTCCTAGAGAAGGTCAACACTCTAATGCATAGGTTGTTCAATATGTGGAAGCATGGAAACATTCAAACTTCTTGTGTCACAACTATGTTTTGAATGGTTTGGTAGATTCTTTGTACAATGTGTACAGCAAGACAAATATTGCCAACAAATTATGGGAGTCATTGGAACACAAGTACAAAACTAAGGATGCTGGTACAAAGAAATTTGTAGTAGCTCATTTTTTGGATTACAAGATGGTTGATTCAAATAATGTGATCAGCCAGGTTCAAGATCTGCAGGTTTTGCTACACGACATTCATGCTAAGGGAATGACTTTAAGTGAAACTTTTCAAGTTGCTGCTATTATTGAAAAGTTACCTCAAAGCTGGGTAGAATTTAAGAACTACTTGAAGCATAAGCGAATGAGGTGAGTGTTGAAGACTTGGTTGTCTATCTTTGTATTGAAGAGGACAACAAGATGGCTTAGAAAAACACTTATACACCTAATTCTACCAAGTCAAACATGGTTGAGCATGCGTCATCATCTTCATAAACCAATTCCAAGGGAAAAGGCAAAGGGAAGAATGGCATGAGTATCAAAGGGAAGGCTGAGTACCTTGCTCCTAAAGCTGGAATTGTAAAACAAAAGTTCCAAGAGAGTTGCTACAACTGTGACCAGTCGGGTCACCATGTTGCTAACTGCAAGATGCCAAAGTGGATGACTCCACGCCAGGCTAATATGGTGAATGATAATGTGTACATGATTGTTACCTTCTAACAACAGTGATTGGTGGGTTGATAATGGGGCAACCTGTTATGTGTGTGCTGATAAGAGTATGTTTCACTCTTTCAGAGCGGTTTTGATTGCAGTACAATAATATATAAGTATGGAAAATTCCCAAACTACCCTTGAGGACAAAGAAAGTAAGGAAAATTCTCACAATTATATATAATAATATAATACGTATATTAACCGGGAAGTATGATTCCCGGGTCGTTATTTCCCCAACGATTTATGAAATTGAAACCACGTTTGAATTCGGACAATGATTTGAATAGAATCGAAGATTGATTTGACAATCTATTTTTATGAATTAAAAACAATTCAAATGAGCAAACTAAACAATAAAGCACGAAAACAAATAACGGGTACGAAGGAAACGCGACAAATAAGCAAGGATGACAAATTTAAATCCTACTACTGCAAATTTAATTTCTAAACCTAAATTAAGACAAAGGAAAATTTTAAGAAAAAGAAAAAAAATTATTTATTATTTTTGAATTTTTTTATGAATTAAAAAAACTAATTTATTGATTAAAAATCCTAGAAAATAACAAATTAAATCTTAAAAATTCTAAAAAAATAATTTTAAACTCTAGAAAAATCTAAGGAATGATAAAAACTCAGATAACTATTTTTAACTATTTTTTATAATAAAATCCTATTTTATAAAACTAAATTAAAAACTTAAAAACGAAATAAAAAATCTAAAAATGACAAAAATGATTTTAATGCATGTAAACCTTAAAGTAATTATTCTAAATCTAAAAATTATTTTTTGCATTTTTAAAAATTATTTTTCTATTTTTTATTGATTTTCGAAAATTTTAAACTAAGAACAATGATAAAAATTAAACTATTAATGTGAAAAATCCAGAAAAATCACAAAAAGTGCTAAATGATGTAAGGAATAAGAGAAAAATAAAACCAAATGCCCAGCTTAACTAATAAGCTGGGAAATGGCCTCAATAAGCTACGGCTTGTTTTAAAAGCTAAAAACTAAAATGTGTATAAGACTTTAATGAAAGGAAAAGAGAATGGATGAGCTAATGAAGCAAAATGGTAAGACTATGTGTGTGTGAGGGCAAGGTCGTGGGTTCGAGTCCCAGGCCTAGCTTTTTGCAAATTTTTTTATTTTTGAAAAAGTTAAAAAACAAAAATGAAGATAAGCTATAAACTAATAACTTTTGTAAAAGCAACTTTTTTTTCAAACACATAAATAAGCCAGAAAATAGCTTATTAACTTGACAGGACACTAAACTTATATTTTTCTTACTTTTTTTAAAACTTATGTACTCAAAAAGCTAAATAAGCTAAATAATAAGCTACTATGAACCTAAGTCTAACCTAATAAGCAAATGTGAATAGATATAAGCTAAAAAGAAAAGGACTTAAGCTAAATTTACATATAAGCTCTTATGCACTAACTGAAAATCAAACAGTCCCTGGAAAGACCTTTGAGCTTATTTTTCAATAAGCTAATAGATTTTTATGGACTATTAGCTTATACAAACTTAAACTACAACTAACAAACTTCTAAAAACTACTTTTGAATTTTATTTTGAAATCAAATTGCTTAATGAAAAAGCTGACTGAAAATGACTTAAAAACTTAGAACATGCTGAATAATTTTTTTTTTTGGTTTAAAAAGAAAAAATGGCGTAATTTACAGCTTAAAACAGATAATCAAATGAACTTATTTTAAAAAAAAACTAAGTGCAAACTCATTAAATATGTCCTAAAATCTACTTATGCTCTGAAAATTAAGTCCTATAATCTAAATCTACCCTTTGATTTTTTTGATGATGAAAATGACCTTTTAGCTATTTACCCTACGTGATGCAGTTGCCATCAAATGCACAAAACTACTGAATTCACACTTAAAGAACATTGCTCAAATGTATTTAAACACTTAAATGAGAACAAGAATAGCAACTTCAAGGCCTCTAACAGATTTGAGCTACAAGCGTACTTATACTAAAATACTTGATCACAAATTAAAACCTAGCATTTTAACTCCTATGAAAACTAGTTTAAACAGAATTAAGCTTTCAAAATCTAATCCTATAAACTTAAATTTGCAAGTTAAATTTAATTTAAAAGAACAAATAGGCTCAAACAGTACTAATATTAGTTAGTACTATCTGTCCCAAACACCGCCTTAAATTCTTAACAGGCATTCTTAGCTTATAGAATTTAGATTTAGAGAGAAAATTTCAATTACCATATTATGATAAGCTTAAAACAACCCTAATCAACAAATATCAATAAGCAAATAAGCTAGAATCTATAAGCTACTAACTATGCTAAACTAGTATTTTTGGTTTTTTAAACTGATTTTAAGGCAGAATATGAAATCTAAGATTTAAGACTACAAGTAAAACCAAATAATCATAAATCAACTATAATAAGAACATTAATAAGCTACACTAAGCAAAGATAAGCATAATAAGCAAACATTAAGCAAGAAAAGCTAAAATTCTATTTTAAAGACGAAAAAGATAAATTGTTGTAAAACTTGAAATCCCAGCTAAATAGGGATAAGAGCTCACTTATAGAATATATCAACAAGCTCTAGCTTATTTAGAATAAGCCAGTAAAGTCCATGAACCCTTCCAGGATTGGTTCATCATCCTTATATGAGCTGTGGTAATTTTAGGGGAGACTTTTGTTCTATTAAGCTTAGTTAAGCTTATTAAGAG
>BQNB010105962.1:0-23491 GCA_026074375.1 Tanacetum coccineum | reverse complement strand
CTCTCTCAACACAACACATTAGATAATAGAAAATAGAGAGAAAAAAAATAGAAAGGATAAGCATGGGGTGAACTCCCACGAAGTGGATTGTTTTTGGTCGCCGATTCGCAAGCTTGACTCGATCCCTGAATTTAGTTGTCCTTAGGGAAAGTTTGGAGATCCGGGATAACGAATAGTGCTTAAAACGATGACAATTGACTTTGAAATTCGAACCGTCGGCATGAGATAACTTGGCAGTGCCATAAGGATAAACTTCGGTGATTGTGAAAGGTCCGGACCATCGGGATTTGAGCTTTCCGAAGAAAATCTTTGATCGGGAGTTGAAAAGCAAGACTTGATCACCAACATTCTTTATCTTGAAATCATGTAGCTTCTTTGTCTTCTCCTTGTAGATTAGCGAATTCTCATAAGCTTGATCATGAAGCTCGCTAAGTTCATTAAGTTGAAGCTTTCGATGATCGCCCGCGGTCTTTAAATCGAAGTTGGCATGCTTAAGAGCCCAATATGCTTTGTGTTCTAATTCAACTGGTAAGTGACATACTTTTCCATAAACTAACTTGTACGGAGGGCATCCAATTGGAGTCTTGTAAGCGGTCCTAAAAGCCCATAATACATCATCTAGTTTGTCAGACCATGAGGCACAGTTTTCTCCTACCGTCCTTTCCAAAATTCTTTTGAGACCTCGATTCGTGACTTCAACTTGACCACTCGTTTGAGGGTGGTAAGCGGTAGAAAGACAATGTGTGACACCATATCCTCTAGACGACGGAAAAGGTCCCATAAAATCGATACCCCAAACATCGAAAATTTCACAAACTTGGATTGCATTTTGAGGCATCTCATCACGTTGAGAGATTTTGCCTTGTCTTTGACATGCATCACAAGATTTGATCAATTCGTAAGCATCCTTATAAATTGTAGGCCAAAAGAATCCGGCGTCAAATACTTTTCGAGCTGTGATGTTGGCACTGTGATGGCCCCCGGTGGGTCCTTCATGACAAGCCTTGAGAATTTCAAGAGCTTCTTGGCCAAATACACATCTACGGATGATTTGATCTGCACATGTTCAAAAGAGAGGTGATCGGCTGCATAGTTTTTAGCTCCCTTGGTATCAATTACTGAAAAATCTAATTCTTGAAGAAGTAAGACTCATCTAAGCAATCTTGCTTTGACGTCTTTCTTGTTGAAGAGGTATTTTAATGCAGAGTGGTCTGTGTAAACAAAACTTTTGTTCATGATTAGATATGATCGAAACTTCTCAAAAGCGTAAACAACTGCAAGCATTTCTTTTTCGGTTGTAGTGTAGTTTGTTTCTGCTTTGGTCATGGTCTTATTTGCATAATGAATTGGTCGAAAATGCTTCTTAATTCTTTGTCCTAGGACCGCACCTATTGCATAATCACTTGCATCGCACATGATTTCAAAAGGTTGGTCCCTAAATGGTACTATTTTTGGTCTTTTTGGTAGCAAAGTAAGCTAGGAAAATAAGCTAGAAAATAAAATTTAAGTCTTAATCTATATTAAGCTATGACTAATCTAAATCCTACTCTAACCTTAGAAACTTAAACCTAGGATTACCTAGCTAAATATTAAGCTAAAAGTGATAGTAGGAACTCCTTAGTTCCTACTGATGCACTTTGCACAAGTGCAAAGTTATAGTGCAGGTTACCTAAGGGGTAACCCTGCACTAAGAAACACTCCAATTAAGTGCAAAATACACTGCAAACAAGATCTAAGCCTTAGAGGGCTTAGATCAAATTTTACACAAGTGAAAATCAAAAAGAAATTCCCCTGGTGCAAAGCTTAGGATAATAAGCTCAAACTTTTGAGATTATGAAATCTAACTTTTAAAAACTATTAAACTAATGTTTAAAAATGATTCTAAAACTGACCCAAGCAAAATTCACAACTTATCTTGACTTTTGATGGTCAAACTCAGCTTATGCCAAACACCCCTTAAGATTTATGACAGTTTTGAAAAAAACTCTTAAAATGAAATCTATTTATCAAGAGCCTAATACCAGATGATTTTTAGCTTATAACAACCCTTACTAACATGAATTAACAACTGATTAAGCAATAATCTAAGATTTAAACTAATTTTCTACTATTTTTGGCTTTTTTAAGGTTTTTAAGACAATTATATGAAAAACTATGATCTAAACTTAATATAAGCAAAAACAGATTAACTAAATAATCTAATAAGCAAAATAAAAGAGATATAAGCACATATAAGCTAGTTATTTAAGCAAACAAGCAGATCTAAGAAGAAACTATGCTATAACTAATTAGGCTAAATTATGAAATACAAGTAATCTAAAAAGGAAACTTACTCAACCTCTAGCTAAACAAGAGGTCCCAAAAGGGCAGCTTCAAGCTCTCCTAGCTTATTAATAAGCTAGGAGTTAAGTCCATAGAGATCCTTCTAGGATTGATCTCTCTTCCAAATAAGCTCATGAATTCAAATCCAAAGGTAAATAGAACTTTAAGCTGATTTATAGTGTTTAGGTAAAAGTTAGTTAAGTTGAACTCTATTTCAGCTTATAGACTGAAATAGCTTATAATGAGCTTATTAGCTTATTGAGATAATTACCATTTTAGAGAGCTTATGAATTAAAAGAGACTAAAAAGATTAAAAACAAATATTATCTTTGATTAACTAAAAAACTCTGATTACATTATATAAAAGACACTTACAACTGATTTAAAGAAAATTACAATAGAAAACTACACTAGGTGAATAATGCTAGAAAAGAAAAAAGACCACTCATGTGTGTGTGATGGTGTGGCCTTTTATAGCCAGTAGATGAAGCTTCTAGTCTCTCTTTCCTTGCTCTCCAACCTTCAATCTCATCCCTTGAATCTCTTAATCATTGGATCATGATTCATAGCCGTTGGATCTTTTGTGGATACTTGAGGATTGCCAAGCTGTCATTCTTTGATTGTGACAGCTTGTGCTTCTTTTGTGAGTAGATTAGCACAAAAACCCATCACTATGTGTGCTTTCCTATGGCTGACGTGGCCTAGAGCTTGAGTGACCAATGATTTCCTCTTGATTAGACTAATTTGTCCTTGTCATTGTGTTTAGGAGCTCATGAATTGACTAACGCACCCTTTGATTTTAATTTGCCCTTTGTTTTGACTGCTTGGTGAAACGGGAGAGACGAGTGAACAGTAAATAGGCCTTCGCGCCTTTATAACTGAAGCGGGTAACTTATTTTTGAACTTTGGCCCTTTGACGAATTCAGTCCCTCTCTTTTGTTTTCTCCTTTTCTAGTTATAATTAGGTTTTGGAAATTTGCAAGTTTGGTCTCTGGAGTTTATAAAAAGAGAGTGGGTTAGGATTGGGCTTATGGAATGGGCTTTTGGGCTCTTTGGTATCCGGGTATGGTTTTTAAGACTTTTTAAGGCCTAATAAGAGGTGAGGGGTTATTTTTGGATTTTTGTGAAACTTAGAGGGTAAAAATGGAATATTTTTGGGTTTTGTCTTTTATTGGTTGACTTTTATTGACCATTATTTGACCATTTTGACTAGATTTGACTGTGGCTTTGACTTTTCTGGCTTCGGCTTCCGGCTTTTGTACACTCTTCCGTTCTCGTGTCCGTGCTTGTTTATTTTTGATGGTTTTCTTGTGACTTCTGATATATCCGTACCTGCACACACAAAACACAAATACAAGCATATTTTTGCCATTTTTGGTCTGTTTTGGGTTTAATTGGGTTATTTTAAGCATAAACTAGTTTTGGTCTGTTTGGGTTTATTGGTTATTTTAAGGTACAAAACGGATATGTGTATCTTTAACTTATCAAATTCCCATGCTAAATGATGCGTGTCCTTCACGCAAAATCAAATGCCTTATAACTCCAAATTACATCGATCACTTTCCCAAACTATTCATTGAAAAGTAGCAAAGGTTTTGTTGAAGAGGAGTTAAGAGATCACAAGTCTATAAAACACCGACGGCCCATTTCTCATATGAGATCTTTTTATGGTTTTTCTTGATAATTAACTTTCTAACTACAACTTATTTGTGTTGACATATGTATTTTTTTTCATTACCTCATTGGTAACTTTAAGGATCATTTAAACAAAAAAGCACCAATTAAGCGGTCTAAAAGATAAAATTCATCATCCCGATTTTTTACTCTCCCCATGTAAGCTTAAAAAACAAGTTCATTGTCAATATACAAGTCATGACACTAACACTACTCATAAATAATTAATTGTGTACTTACCTTTTCATCCCTGTAAATCCTTACTTTTGTTTATCACAGATTTTTACTTAAGTCATATACCAGAAGGGCTCTTTAAGTCTTTTATTTTCATGATACTTTATTAATTCCAAAAATAAAGCGTAACGGTTAAGAATGCAATAATTAGCTCCTAGCTCTTTTCAAAAGATCAAATGTCATCAAGATTAAAGTCCACATCGAGGCAACCAAAATTTGGCTTTTATTAGGCTACTTAAGCAAGGCACCATTCATGTTCATATTCCCTTTAGGCTCTTTTAAGACTATGAATGGGACCAATCTTATTTGCACCAGTATACCCTTCTCATAAGCTTGATCACGAAGCTCGCTAAGTTCATTGAGTTGGAGCTTTCGATGATCGCCCGCGGTCTTTAAATCGAAGTTGGCATGCTTAAGAGCCCAATATGCTTTGTGTTCTAGTTCGACGGGTAAGTGACACGCTTTTCCATAGACTAACTTGTACGGAGTGCATCCAATTGGAGTCTTGTAAGCGGTCCTAAAAGCCCATAATGCATCATCTAGTTTGTCGGACCATGAGGCACGGTTTTCTCCTACCGTCCTCTCCAAAATTCTTTTGAGACCTCGATTCGTGACTTCAACTTGACCACTCGTTTGAGGGTGGTAAGGAGTCGAAAGACGATGGGTGACACCATATTTTGACATGACTCTTGCAAACTTATCGTTACAAAAATGGGTCCCACGATCGCTTATAATTGCTCTAGGAGCACCGAATCGGGAGAAAAGGGATTTTAAAAACTTGACAACTACTCGAGCATCGTTGGTGGGGAGCGCTTTCGCTTCAACCCATTTGGAAAGATAATCGACGGCTACTAGAATATATTTGTTTCCTCTAGACGACGGAAAAGGTCCCATAAAATCGATACCCCATACATCGAAAATTTCACAAACTTGGATTGCATTTTGAGGCATCTCATCACGTTGAGAGATTTTGCCTTGTTTTTGACATGCATCACAAGATTTGATCAATTAGTAAGCATCCTAATAAATTGTAAGCCAAAAGAATCCGGCGTCGAATACTTTCCGAGCTGTGATATTGGCACTGTGATGGCCCCCGGTGGGTCCTTCATGGCAAGCCTCAAGGATTTCAAGAGCTTCTTGGCCAAATACACATCTACGGATGATTTGGTCCGCACCACATTTTAAAAGAGATAGGGATTCATCCCAAAAGTAATGCCTTTATAACCTTTAAAAAATTCCCTTTTTGTTGGGGGTTGACATTCCTTGATAAGAAAATTCCCCGCGTGGAGTAATTTGCTATATCGGCAACCCACGGGATATTTTTGGTCATCTTGAGTAGTTACTGTGTTCAATTTTTCAAGAGTAAATGGTTTCATTAATCTCTTTAAGGGATGTCAAAAAACATTCTCATATACGGGTTTTTCAAGACGAGAGAGGTGATCGGACTGCAAAGTTTTTTTCAGCATCCCTTGGTATCAATTACTGAAAAAAATCAAATTCTTGAAGAAGTAAGAATAAGAAGAAGAAGGGTAGGACAGCTGTCCCCACTGCCCTTACCCCTTCCCAGACCCAACAAAGCAAACTTGCTAATGACGTCTACTTGTTGAAAGGAATTTCAATGCGGAGAAGGGCTGTGTAAACAACACTTTTGTTCATGATTAATAAATGATCTAAACATCACAAAAGCGTAACAAATGCAAGCATTCTTTTCGGAATTGTTGCGTATTTGTTTCTGCTTCGGTCCATGGTATTACTTGCATAAAATGAATTGGTCGGAATGCTTCACAAACTTTTGGGGTGGGAGTGTGGTTTATTGGTATGGTGGTTATTGGATGGAAATCCTATGACCGTACCTATGCATAATCACTTGCATCGCACATGATTTCAAAAGGTTGGTCCCAATTTTGTAGTCATGAAGAATTTTGGAGCTTCGTTAAACTTCTTTTTTCAATGTTTAAAGGCAAGAATGCAATCTCCGAGAAAATGAAAGGAGAGAGTGTATTCTCTAAGAGATGGGATATGGGTTTGAGATATTTTGGAAAGTCTTTTGATAAATCTTCCGATAGAAATCCAGCTGCCCGAGAAAACTTCTGATTCCTTTGAACGTTTGTTTTGGGTGAGGAAGCTTGAAATTACATCAACTTTTGCTTATCGACTTCAATTCTTTCTAGAAGATCTTATGTCCTAAAAACAATGCCTTCTTAACCATGAAATGGGCTCATTTTTATTTTAGATAAGTTTTTTGTTTTTTTCTTTTTTTTCCAGTTTTTTGGGAGATTTTATTTTTTTGCTCTTTTTTTTTTTTTTTTTTTTTTTAATCTTTATTTTGTTTTTTTCTTTTTATTTTTTGGTTCTTTTTTGGCTCTTTTTTATGTTTTTTCTTTTTTTTATTTTTTTTACTTTTTTTTTTGTTTTATTTTGTTTTTGGTGAATTTTTTTTTTTTTTTATTTTTTTTTTTTATTTTTTTTTTTTCTTTTCTTTTTTTTTTTTTTTTTTTTTTTTTTTTATTTTTTTTTTTTTTTTTTTTTTTTTTTTTCTTTCCTTTTTTTTTTTTATTTTTTTTTTTTTTTTTATTTTTTTATTTTCTGACCAATTTATGCTAATTTGGTGTCTTCACACCTTTGAGCATATTTTTCTAAATGGCAAGACATGAGGAAAAATAATCTCCAAAAACGGATAAATCGTCCCAATAAAAACTTCCATCTTTTTTCTATCATGTCGTGAAAATTCCATACATACAACGTTGAAAAGTTGCCGGGGTGCATTACACAAACGAATGGCATACGACTGTACGCGAAAATTCCAATATTGGCACGTGAAAGTAGTTTTTCTCTGATCTATAGGGGGGGTTTTTTTTTTCAAAAAAAAAAAATTTTTTTTTTTGGGGGGGAATTTTATAAAATAAACCCTGAAACACATCTAAGAAACAATAAATTGTTGCCGCTAAATCTCTAAATTTGGTCCATGAATGGTAACGGAAAATGGTCTTTACAAGTTGCTTCGTTTAACTTTCGATAGTCGATGCAAACTCTCCATCCCGTGACTAATCTTGTAGGCACCAACTCATTTTCTTCGTTCTTGACAACGGTCATACCACCTTTTTTAGGAACACAATGGACCGGACTAACCCATGGACTATCCGAGATCGGATAAATCAATCCTGCGTCAAGAAGTTTTTCTACTTCTTTCTTGATGACGTCATGGATTTTAGGATTAACCCTCCTTTGATGTTGGACTGAAGGTTCGTAATCATCTTCTAAAAGAATCTTATGAGAGCAAAACTCTGGATCTATGCCTCGGATATCAGAAAGTTTCCAAGCAATTGCTTGTTTTCGGTTTTTTAGAACGTTAATGAGTGAGGTCTTTTCATCTTGGCTCAAATCTTTTGAAATTATGACTGGAAGCTTGTTATTTTCCTCTAAAAACGCATACTCCCGACGATGCGTAGGAAACTCTTTATAGTTTCGAGCTTAGCGGTAAGTTCATCTTTTGGTTCATAAGAAGTAGCATATTCGAGTAAAGACTTCTTTTGTTCAACAACTTTAAGATCTTTTTGAATTCCGGATGAGTAATCTCCATGGTTTGGTGGAGGTAATGGGTTACTGTTAAGAAATGCATCGAGAATGGGAATTTCCCCTCAAAGGGATCAAGTAACGTAGCATTGAAAACTGGCGAAACTGGTTCATCATCGATTGCTATAAAAGCATCGGCTTCCTCAAAGAGTAGAAAATCGCTTTCATCAAAAGGAGTAAGTGTCGGAGATGAAGTAGAAACAATTGGATCGAAGTACGGAGAAGGATTGTTGTAAGCAACGGAATCGGAAAATCCAAGAACTTCTTGTGAATAAATTTCACAATCAGCATCGATTATATCAACTTTTTTCAATGATTCGAGATTGTTGTATGAAATGGAAGGTGCATCACCACATTTAAGGGTTAAAGATTGATCATCATTCCTAAGAGTAATCTCTCCTTCGTAAACATCGATTAAAGCATGAGCCGTCCTAAGAAAGGGTCGCCTCGATGTATACATCAACATCACATCAACATTCAACAAACAAGCACACACCACAAATCAACAATCATCCGACACACATCATCAATTCAAACTCACATCAATCAACAACACAACAGCACAACAACAACACATCACAAACATAAACAACATCAACACAATCACCACCACTCAACATATGCATGCACAACAAAGAAACGATGGGAATCAAACTATCACACATCAATCAAACATATTCAACAATATCAACATCACTACATCACAACATCAAATTAAGTAAAATCACAACAACATATCATCCAAATCATACAACAAATTTTTTATACACAACACACAATCACACACATCATCTCATCCAATCATCTATAACACCACACACAATCATCACATTCACCACATCACAAACAATCATCAATCACATCATCAATCAAACACATCATCAATCAACACATTCACACATCAACAAAACAATATCATCATCGCACGATCCTCCAAAGGTGGGTGATTTAAATGAGATTACACAATCAAGACAACACAAGCAACACAAGGAGATGAAAAACATCACAACAGTTCAAAATCAAAAAATCAACAACAACATTCAACAAAAGGGGGTATTTAAACGGCAATTCAAAAAAATCAAAATGGTTAGGTATGTTAAATTTTGGATGATAAACCCGGTACTCGAGATCGGTAAAAATCAAGCACAACAAAATCGCGGGAAATAAAAGGTTTGGGTTAGGTAATGGATCATTGTTGAGAAGTGCCTCAAGAATGAGAATGTCACCCTCGGGATCATAATATGTAGCATTGAAAACTGGTGAAACTGGTTCATCATCGATTGCTATGAAAGCATCTGCTTCCTCAATGAGTAGAAAATCATTTTCATCAAACGGAGTAAGTGTTGGAGATGAAGTAGAGACAATCGGATCGAATCCGGGAGAAGGATTGTTGTAAGCAACGGAATTGGAAAATCCTAGTACTTCTTGTGAATACTCTTCACTAGTGACATCGATTAGATCAACTTTCTTCAATGATTCGAGATTGTTGTATGAAATGGAAGGTGCATCACCACCATACTTTTTTTTATTTTAAGGGTTAATGGTTGTTCATCATTCCTAGCAGTAATTTCTCCTCGTAACATCGTTAAAGATGAGCCGTCTAAGAAAGGGTCGCCCGAGTATCAAACGGTACTCGAGGTATCGGCTTATAAAATTCAAGAACAACGAAGTCGGAGGGAAAGTAAACACTTACAGACTTATGACAAAAACATTTTCGGCTACACCGGTTGGTTTGGAAATTGTTCGGTCGGCTAATTCTAAAACCATTTTTGTTTCGGTAAGCCTGAGAGTGAGCTTTTTCCAAATGGATAAAGGCATGAGATTGATACTAGCACCTAAATCGGCAAGGGCTAAGTAACTATCGAACTCCGAAAAATCACATGGAATGAGAAATCGACCGGGGTCACCTAGCTTTTCCGGAAGCTTTTTTAGGACAACCGCACTACAATTTTCATTCAACGGCGTTTTGGTTAACTCAATCAACTTGTCTTTGTTATTTAACATCTTTTTAAACATCGGAGCAAACTTTGGCATATGAATGAGAGCATCCGCGAAACTTAGCTCAAAGTGAAGATTACGGAAGATTTCCATAAACTTTGAAGCTAGGATATCATCCTTTTCATGAATTTTTTGTTTGTTGAGTCTTGATGGGTAAGGAAAATTAGGTTTGGCTTTGTTAGCAACGAAAGAAGGTTCTTCGATTGGTTCTTTGTCTTTGGTTTGTTCTTGGACGAATGGAGGAGGTTGGATGTCTTCGGTGCTCGGTAGCTCCGTATCCTTTGTCACCTCACTTTCCTTTTCCACCACCGGCGGTGGAATCGGAGGTCCATCGTATGAAACACCACTACGAGTTGTAATTGCCTTGGCTTCATTCCTAGGATTTGGGATGGTATTGCTTGGTAACGAACTTGAACTTGAAGGTTGGTTGCTATGATAACTTTGCATGAAACTGAGCATCATTTTCTGAAAATCATCTTGCTTCTTTTGAGAATCATTGTAAACTCTTTGAAAATCATTTTGGTTTCTTTGAAAATTATCTAACTTCATTTGTAAGTTATTCATGTTTGCATCATTTGCTTTAGCATAACTTTCAAAATCCGTTTTAGACACTCCTTGAATTTGTGAAACGGGAGGTAAAGCTTGATTAACCAAAGGTTGATTTGTTGGTGGTTGGTATGGTGGGGCTTGGTAAACGGCTCCTTGATTGTTTGGACGGTTTTGGTTAAAGTTGGTTCCACGGTTTTGGTTTGAATTGAAATTGTTTCCTTGATATCGGTTTTGGTTATTTTGAACATTCGGTTGGTTGAAACCCGGTGGTCTCATTTGACTTGCCAAATTGGATGGTTGGTTTCTTTGGAGAAAATTACCAACGGCTGCGGTTTGTTGAAATTGTTGGATGTTGTCATGAAAAACGGGAAAATCGTTTCCACCTCGAGTTAACGGACAATGGTTAAAATGGTGATTTGATCCACACTAGTAACAAAACTAAAGCTTTCATTTGATTCATCATTTGGTTTCATCTTTTGATGGTTCATCTCTATCCTTGAGAGAAGCGGTATTTGTTCATATCGAAAAGAATTATTAGAAGATGAAAGAATTTTTAGAAAGAGGAGGCATACGTACTCACTCTTGAATCATTAGCACGACTTCTGGAGTAATGAACTTTTGACTTGCTTTCAATAATTGCTAAACCTTCTTTAGGCATACTTGTTAAGAAATATTGGCCACTGCTGCAGCATCTAAAGGCATCTTGATCGTTTGAATTCTAAAGAATTGTAAAACGTATCGAGTTGGTGGAAGTTCGAGCAGCATGGTGAGGCATGACGTAAGGAGTCCTTTGAAACTGCTTCCCATGCTTCATTTGAAGGATACGTTGGGTTTTTGGTAAAAGTAATGATTCTCATTCCGATAGTAAGTGGTTTTTGAAGGTGGGAAGTATTGATTTATGAATTTTGAAACAAGGTCGTCCCATGTGAGAATTGATCTTGGAGGTTCTTTGTCTAACCAATCTCGGGCTTCACCGTCTAGAGAGAAAGGAAAAGCAAAAAGCTTATCGAATGTGTTTCGTGGAACTTCTGATGTCATAAACGTTGAAGTGACCTTGTTAAAAAATCGAAAGGTGATTGTGGGGGTCTTGTCTACCGTTAGATCGCTGAACTTATTACTTTGCCAAAGATTGTATAGGTTGTTGAGCTCTTGAAATTGTAGCATACACAGATCGGTGGAATAACTATAGCTTCTTCATAACCTCGATGGGGCTTGTAACATTTGGGCCACTCGTTCGATTGTCGGCCATTTGCGAACAACGTTTTGTTAACAATTGGTTCAACCGGAAGTTTCTGTCGAGTCTTCGAGATTGCGAATGATGTGGCATAAAAGGAAAATAAACTAAACACTTAAAAAAGCAAAACATTACACTAAAAAAAAAATTCAATGAATTTTAACGGTTACACGAAAGAGACTTAAACCAAATAATCAACTACTTCACGGTAGCTCTTGAAAATTTCTTTTCAAGGTGAGCCGTACTTCGTAGAGACACAAAATGGCAAGTGTTAATCTTTGATTACGATTTGGGAACAATTGCAAGTTCACCGGAAATTGAAAGTTAAACACCTCCGTTGAGAATGTTATATTTTGGTATTTTTACCAATTGGTGATTTTTTATTTCTTAATTAAAAGGAAGATTTTTTATATTTTTGATTTTTCTATATTTTTTTTTCTTTTACTTATACTAAAAAGAAAAGGAAAATATTTTTTACTTTTTATATTTTTTAAATTTTTTTACTTTTGAATTTTAAAACAAGAATGAAACTTTCGAGGACGAAAGGATCTTCAAACCAAATCAACATTCGCAAAACGTTAGGATCGTAACCTGTCCCTCTCTGAGGCAGCGGCGCCAAAAATTGATTGAGCAGTTTTATACCAGTAAAAATTATTTATCTAAATATAATACTTTAAAAGAGTAATATAAGAAAATTACCATAGTTACCCTTGATAAAATTCACTCTCAAAAATACTATATAATATAATATAAATTCGTATATTAACGGGTAAGTATGATCACCCGGGTTCGTATTCCCCCCCAACGACTAGTGATTGAAACCACGTTGTTAGTTCGGATTCTATTTGAAATGACACGCAAAGATATTTTGGGTAAGCTATTACTACTAATAAAGAAGCAACAAATAATGACAATTAAGCAAGTTTACTAATTTTAATCCCTAAAGATGTAAACTAAAATTTCACTAAATAAAGAAGAATTGCCGAAATTTATTAAAAATAAAAGCCCTAATTTTTATCTTTTTATAAAAGTTTAATTAAACTAATTAAAACTTAAACCTAATTACTAAATTAAAATATATTAACTTAATTACTATTAACGAAAGGACTATTGTGTAAAGACCTAGGAAACTAACGGGTGAACTGACAAGTAACGGAGGGACAATAGTAAACTATAAATTCAAATAGTTTTACACTATCTACCCTGAAAATCTACCCCGATAACAAGCTAAGGCCCGAATTAAGGTAAAATTTGAAAAGTGCTTATTATGAAAAACTCAAAAAAGCAAAGTTGTAAAGGAATCTATTGGGAACAAAATTAATAAAAGCTACTAGGACTGAAAATCTCAAATAAGCTCAATAAGAGCTTATCTCTAAACTGATTACAGAAAGTTATGTTTTGAGGTTATTTTCACTTAAACAGCCATAAAATACTCAAATTAAGCTTAATTCTAAAAAGGAAAAGTGATCTAGAAAGCTTATGATGTGCTTATTCTAAAAGAGAAAAGAAATTAAAGCTTAAACTACTTTTATGCTACTGAAATTGATCATGAACTAAGCAAACTCAGGAAATAAGCAAAGGAGCATAAAATCCACATGAGCTTAAAAGCTTATTAAACTAAATTAGCCTCTCAAACTTTAAGGACTTATTAAACTACTTATAATCTATCTAATTAAGCTGTAAAATCTAGACTTAAAAGCTGAATTAACAAATTTAAATCCTAAAGATTCTAAGTACTGTTTTTGGCTTTTTAACTTTTTTGACAGCAAAAATAAGCTATGTTAATAAGCTAGAAAATGTAATCTAAGACAAAATTATAGCAAAGATTCTCGCCAATAGGCTTTCTCAGGTCATCGATTCAATTATAAGCCCGGAATAAACAACGTTCATTAGAGGTCGCCAGATGGACCCCTATTGGTTAATGAGCTTATTGACTGGTACAAACGAAAAAAGAAAACGCTTATGGTTTTTAAAATTGATTTCGAGAAAGCTTTTGACTCGGTTTCTTAGGATTTCATCTTCCAAGTTTTGCAATTTATGGGATTTGGCCAACTTTGGATTTCGTGGATCCGAGGTTGTCTTTTTTCTGCTAGAACTTATGTTTTAGTTAATGGAAGCCCTTCGCGTGAATTCAGTCTTCATCAGGGGCTAAGACAGGGAGATCCTCTTTCTCCATTCCTTTTTATTTTGGTAATGGAAGAGCTTAGTGTGGCTATTAAAGACGCCATTTATGTGGGTCTTTTGCATGGAGCTAGAATCGGTTCTCTCCAAATCTCTCGCTTACTATTCGCAGATGACGTTTTTATTCTTTGAAAGTGGTCTAGCTCAAACATCTATGGTATGGTTCAATTGTTACAATGCTTTCACCGGGTATCGGGCCTTAAGTTGAATTTACATAAATCTAATCTTTACGGCGTAGGGGTTAATTCTGATGATGTGAGGAACTTAGCTACATTAACGGGCTGCAAATCTCAGCCGTCGCCTTTCATATACATGGGGCTACCAGTAGGCATGAACGTGTCTAGGCTTAAAGGATGGGATCCTATTTTAGCTAAGTTCAAAAACCGATTATCTAAATGAAAAGCTTCAATGCTTTCAATAGGCGGTAGATCTACTCTTGTTTCTTTGGTTCTTGGAGCCTTGAGAATATACTATTTATCGCTTTTCTCTATGCCGGTTAACATTGCAAATAGTCTCGAGGCCATGAGGGCTAAATTCTTTTTGGGATATACTGATGAAATTGATCGAATGGAAATCTGTGCTCGCCTCTAAGAAATATGTAGGTCTCGGGATTGGAAGTTTACAAGCTTTAAACCTTTCTCTCATCCAAAATGAAGATGGAGATATGTCCATAACCATCACGCCTTTTGGGTTAAAGTCATCTCTTCCATTCATGGCCGTTCAACCAATGGAATTTCTTTTAACAATCTTCAGAAGAATTCTATGTGGACAAGGATTATTAACTCCATTAAGGCTATGCATGATAAAGGCATAATTCTTCATTCCAATATGAGAAGAAAACTAAATAATGGTGCTAGTATTAAATTCTAGCACGATGTTTGGATTGGGGATTCTTCCTAAAGTACTCGTTTTCCTCGGCTGTTTTGTCTTGATACTGATCCAGATTGCTTTGTTAGGGATCGATGGATCAACGGCTCTTGGTTATGGTAGTGGTCGAGGCCCATTACAGGAGGTTCTTTATTCTCTCAACTTCAATCCATTTTTGGTCTTTTGCATAATTCTTATATTTCTGATAATATTTGATGTTTGGGATATAGTGCATCAGTTGTACTAATTCTTTCTCCATTAAAGGTACCCATGTTCATATCGATAATTTCATGTTGCCTGATGTTCATTCCCCTACTAGATGGATTCGCTGTATCCTGAAAAAGGTCAACATTATGATTTGGAGAGCTTTGCGAGATCGCCTTCCAACTTGTTGGAATCTAAGCAGGAAAGGTATTGAATTAATCTCTCTTCTATGTCCTATTTGTAACTAAAATCCTGAGTACATAGACCATGTTTTATGGAAATGCCCGTTAGCTTCTGAGATATGGCATAAAGTCTTTATGTGGTTGGACCACCTCTTTCCTGTTATAAATTCGTTTGCTACTATATTCGAATGGGTAGAAGATCTTCGAATTAATTCTCAAGCTAAGCATATTGTTCAATCTATTTAGGGTGTCACGGCTTGGTCTATCTGGAAGTTTCGCAACGGCTGCATCTTCGATCGTAAACGTCTTATTCGGCAAGACATTTTTGATAGTATAGTTGATCTTTCTTATGTTTGGTTCTCCAATAGATATAGAAAGTTGAAAATTTCTTGGACTAATTGGATTCAAAATCCTTTATTAGATCCTTATTTGTAATCTTTTTCTAGCTTCTTGCTAGTTTTTTTTACTAATATCCGTCGTTAAAAAAAAGATATTAAGAGCATGTTCAATGTTGGAGTTTGTAAAAGGTTTACGAATTTCTAGTCTACGCGATTTAGCTCAAAAGCAAAATTAAAGTAAACGCGTATCGGACTAAAATAAATAGTGACTAATAATAGGAGTCGTAAAATGACTTGAAATTGAGAAATGTTACACTGGGCATCTTGGCGTTTGTTCAAGAATTTTATTCCTCTGCTACATCCCTAAAGGTTGTAATTCATCTTTTATAACTTTGATCCCGAAATTAAATAGTCCAACAGTAGTTTTAGATTTTCGCCCTATAAGTCACATTGGGGCGCAATACAAAATTATAGCAAAGATTCTCGCCAATAGGCTTTCTCAGGTCATCGATTCAATTATAAGCCCGGAATAAACAACGTTCATTAGAGGTCGCCAGATGGACCCCTATTGGTTAATGAGCTTATTGACTGGTACAAACGAAAAAAGAAAACGCTTATGGTTTTTAAAATTGATTTCGAGAAAGCTTTTGACTCGGTTTCTTAGGATTTCATCTTCCAAGTTTTGCAATTTATGGGATTTGGCCAACTTTGGATTTCGTAGATCCGAGGTTGTCTTTTTTCTGCTAGAACTTATGTTTTAGTTAATGGAAGCCCTTCGCGTGAATTCAGTCTTCATCAGGGGTCCTCTCCTTCCTCTAAGACAGGGAGTTCCCTTTTCCATTCCTTTTTATTTTGGTAATGGAAGAGCTTAGTGTGGCTATTAAAGACGTCATTTATGTGGGTCTTTTGCATGGAGCTAGAATCGGTTCTCTCCAAATCTCTTGCTTACTATTCGCAGATGACGTTTTTATTCTTTGAAAGTGGTCTAGCTCAAACATCTATGGTATGGTTCAATTGTTACAATGCTTTCACCGGGTATCGGGCCTTAAGTTGAATTTACATAAATCTAATCTTTACGGCGTAGGGGTTAATTCTGATGATGTGAGGAACTTAGCTACATTAACGGGCTGCAAATCTCAGCCGTCGCCTTTCATATACATGGGGCTACCAGTAGGCATGAACGTGTCTAGGCTTAAAGAATGGGATCCTATTTTAGCTAAGTTCAAAAACCGATTATCTAAATGAAAAGCTTCAATGCTTTCAATAGGCGGTAGATCTACTCTTGTTTCTTTGGTTCTTGGAGCCTTGAGAATATACTATTTATCGCTTTTCCTTATGCCGGTTACCATTGCAAATAGTCTCGAAGCCATGAGGGCTAATATTCTTTTTGGGATATACTGATGAATTGATCGAATGGAAATTGTGCTGCCTCTAAGAAATATGTAGGTCTCGGGTTGGAAGTTTACAGCTTTAAACTTTCTCTCATCCAAAATGAGATGGAGATTGTCCATAACCATCACGCCTTTAGGGGTTAAAAGTCATCTCTTCCATTCATGGCCGTTCAACCAATGGAATTTCTTTTAACAATCTTCAGAAGAATTCTATGTGGACAAGGATTATTAACTCCATTAAGGCTATGCATGATAAAGGCATAATTCTTCATTCCAATATGAGAAGAAAACTAAATAATGGTGCTAGTATTAAATTCTAGCACGATGTTTGGATTGGGGATTCTTCCTAAAGTACTCGTTTTCCTCGGCTGTTTTGTCTTGATACTGATCCAGATTGCTTTGTTAGGGATCGATGGATCAACGGCTCTTGGTTATGGTAGTGGTCGAGGCCCATTACAGGAGGTTCTTTATTCTCTCAACTTCAAGCCATTTCTGATCTTTTGCATAATTCTTATATTTCTGATAATACTCTTGATGTTTGGGAATAGAGCATCAGTGATACTAATTCTTTCTCCATTAAAGGTACCCATGTTCATATCGATAATTTCATGTTGCCTGATGTTCATTCCCCTACTAGATGGATTCGCTGTATCCTGAAAAAGGTCAACATTATGATTTGGAGAGCTTTGCGAGATCGCCTTCCAACTTGTTGGAATCTAAGCAGGAAAGGTATTGAATTAATCTCTCTTCTATGTCCTATTTGTAACTAAAATCCTGAGTACATAGACCATGTTTTATGGAAATGCCCGTTAGCTTCTGAGATATGGCATAAAGTCTTTATGTGGTTGGACCACCTCTTTCCTGTTATAAATTCGTTTGCTACTATATTCGAATGGGTAGAAGATCTCGAATATTCTGCAAGCTCAGATATTGTTCAATCTATTTAGGGTGTCACGGCTTGGTCTATCTGGAAGTTTCGCAACGGCTGCATCTTCGATCGTAAACGTCCTATTCGGCAAGACATTTTTGATAGTATAGTTGATCTTTCTTATGTTTGGTTCTCCAATAGATATAGAAAGTTGAAAATTTCTTGGACTAATTGGATTCAAAATCCTTTATTAGATCCTTATTTGTAATCTTTTTCTAGCTTCTTGCTAGTTTTTTTTACTAATATCCGTCGTTAAAAAAAAGATATTAAGAGAATGTTCAATGTTGGAGTTTGTAAAAGGTTTACGAATTTCTAGTCTAGCGATTTAGCTCAAAAGCAAAAAAAATAAAGTACCGCGTATCGGACTAAAATAAATAGTGACTAATAATAGGAGTCGTAAAATGACTTGAAATTAAGAAATGTTACACTGGGCATCTTGGCGTTTGTTCAAGAATTTTATTCCTCTGCTACATCCCTAAAGGTTGTAATTCATCTTTTATAACTTTGATCCCGAAATTAAATAGTCCAACTGTGAGTTTATAGTTTTTCCGCCCTATTAAGTCACATTGGGGCGCCAATACAAAATTATTCAGCAAGATTCTCGCCATCGGCTTTCTCACGGTCATCGATTCAATTTATAAGCCGGAATAAAACAACGTTCATTAGAGGGTCGCCAGCCAGATGGTCCCTATTGGTTAATGAGACTTATTGACTGGTGCTAACGAAAAAGAAAACGACTTATGGTTTTTTAAAATTGATATATCGAGGAAAAGAAAGAAAGCTTTTTTGACTCGGTTTCTTAGGATTTCATCTTCCAAGTTTTGCAATTTATGGGATTTGGCCAACTTTGGATTTCGTAGATCCGAGGTTGTCTTTTTTCTGCTAGAACTTATGTTTTAGTTAATGGAAGCCCTTCGCGTGAATTCAGTCTTCATCAGGGGCTAAGACAGGGAGATCCTCTTTCTCCATTCCTTTTTATTTTGGTAATGGAAGAGCTTAGTGTGGCTATTAAAGACGCCATTTATGTGGGTCTTTTGCATGGAGCTAGAATCGGTTCTCTCCAAATCTCTCGCTTACTATTCGCAGATGACGTTTTTATTCTTTAAAAGTGGTCTAGCTCAAACATCTATGGTATGGTTCAATTGTTACAATGCTTTCACCAGGTATCGGGCCTTAAGTCGAATTTACATAAATCTAATCTTTACGGCGTAGGGGTTAATTCTGATGATGTGAGGAACTTAGCTACATTAACGGGCTGCAAATCTCAGCCGTCGCCTTTCATATACATGGGGCTACCAGTAGGCATGAACGTATCTAGGCTTAAAGGATGGGATCCTATTTTAGCTAAGTTTAAAAACCGATTATCTAAATGAAAAGCTTCAATGCTTTCAATAGGCGGTAGATCTACTCTTGTTTCTTTCGTTCTTGGAGCCTTGAGAATATACTATTTATCGCTTTTCTCTATGCCGGTTAACATTGCAAATAGTCTCGAGGCCATGAGAGCTAAATTCTTTTTGGGATATACTGATGAAATTGATCGAATGGAAATCTGTGCTCGCCTCTAAGAAATATGTAGGTCTCGGGATTGGAAGTTTACAAGCTTTAAACCTTTCTCTCATCTAAAATGAAGATGGAGATATGTCCATAACCATCACGCCTTTTGGGTTAAAGTCATCTCTTCCATTCATGGCCGTTCAACCAATGGAATTTCTTTTAACAATCTTCAGAAGAATTCTATGTGGACAAGGATTATTAACTCCATTAAGGCTATGCATGATAAAGGCATAATTCTTCATTCCAATATGAGAAGAAAACTAAGTAATGGTGCTAGTATTAAATTCAGCCGATGTTTGGATTCGGGGATTCTCCTAAAGATACTAGTTTTCTCGGCTGATTTGTTTGCTATGATCCAGATTGCTTTTGTTCGGGATCGATGGTTCACGGCTCTGGTTATGGTAGTGGTCCGAGGCCCAATACAGGAGGTTCTTTATTCTTCTCAACTTCAATCATTTTTGGTCATATGCTATATTTTATATTTCTGATAATACTCTTGATGTTTGGGAATAGAGCATCAGTGATACTAATTCTTTCTCCATTAAAGGTACCCATGTTCATATCGATAATTTCATGTTGCCTGATGTTCATTCCCCTACTAGATGGATTCGCTGTATCCTGAAAAAGGTCAACATTATGATTTGGAGAGCTTTGCGAGATCGCCTTCCAACTTGTTGGAATCTAAGCAGGAAAGGTATTGAATTAATCTCTCTTCTATGTCCTATTTGTAACTAAAATCCTGAGTACATAGACCATGTTTTATGGAAATGCCCGTTAGCTTCTGAGATATGGCATAAAGTCTTTATGTGGTTGGACCACCTCTTTCCTGTTATAAATTCGTTTGCTACTATATTCGAATGGGTAGAAGATCTTCGAATTAATTCTCAAGCTAAGCATATTGTTCAATCTATTTAGGGTGTCACGGCTTGGTCTATCTGGAAGTTTCGCAACTGCTGCATCTTCGATCGTAAACGTCCTATTCGGCAAGACATTTTTGATAGTATAGTTGATCTTTCTTATGTTTGGTTCTCCAATAGATATAGAAAGTTGAAAATTTCTTGGTCTACTGGATTCAAAATCCTTTATTAGATCCTTATTTGTAATCTTTTTCTAGCTTCTTGCTAGTTTTTTTTACTAATATCCGTCGTTAAAAAAAAGATATTAAGAGCATGTTCAATGTTGGAGTTTGTAAAAGGTTTACGAATTTCTAGTCTACGCGATTTAGCTCAAAAGCAAAATTAAAGTAAACGCGTATCGGACTAAAATAAATAGTGACTAATAATAGGAGTCGTAAAATGACTTGAAATTGAGAAATGTTACACTGGGCATCTTGGCGTTTGTTCAAGAATTTTATTCCTCTGCTACATCCCTAAAGGTTGTAGTTCATCTTTTATAACTTTGATCCCGAAATTAAATAGTCCAACAGTAGTTTTAGATTTTCGCCCTATAAGTCACATTGGGGCGCAATACAAAATTATAGCTAAGATTCTCGCCAATAGGCTTTCTCAGGTCATCGATTCAATTATAAGCCCGGAATAAACAACGTTCATTAGAGGTCGCCAGATGGACCCCTATTGGTTAATGAGCTTATTGACTGGTACAAACGAAAAAAGAAAACGCTTATTGATTGTAGTTTTATACACGTAAAATATTTATAAAATATAATACTTTTAAAAGAGTAATTAAGAAAATTACCAAGTCACCCTTGATAAAATTCACTCTTAAAAATATATATAATATAATATAAAATACGTATGTTTCACCGGGTAAATATGATCACCCGGGTCGTTTCCCCAATGACTAGTGAAATTGAAACCACGTTTTAGGTTCGGATCCTGATTTGAATGGAACAAAGATGTTTTGGAAAGGCTATTACTACTAAAAAAAACAAATAATGACAATAAAGCAAGTAAACAAATTTTAATCCTTAAAAAAAATGTAAACTAAAGATTTTACTAGATAAAGAAAAAGTGCCGAAAATTGTTAAAAATAAAAGCCCTAATTTTTTATCTTTTTATAAAAGTTTAATTAAACTAATTAAAAATTAAACCTAATTACTATTTAAAATTAAATTAAAATTTAACCTAAGGGCTAATAGTGCAAAAAGGAAAAGGTTTTTACACGGGACAAAGCTATAAACTAAGGAGGGACTAACTTAGAAACAACTAAATTGAAAAGTTTACACTTTAACCCTGAGATCTATTCCCGACAACAAACTAAGTCCAATAAGCATTCGAAATTTGTAAAGATTAAAATGAAAAAAACTTCAAGAAGCAAAGTTGTAAGGAAAACTAGACACCCCCCCCCCGGGAACAACTTTAACAAAAGCACTATGGTCTGAAACTCAAAGATAAGCTCTAAAAAGAGCTTATTAATAAGCTGTTACAGAAAGTAGGGCTTATCCCTTGTTTTTAGAAAATAAGCTGTAAAAAACTTAAAACTAGATCAAAAATGAAAAAGGAAAAGTGATCTAGAAAGCTAATGATGTGCTTAATCTAAAAATGCAAAGAAATTAAAGCTTAAACTACTTTTATGCTACTGAAATTGATCAAGAACTAAGCAAACTCAAGAAATAAGCAAAGAAATACACAATTGAAATAAGCTAAAAACCTTAATAAGCTAAACTAGATTCTAAAACTTTAAGAACTTATCAATCTACTTATTATCCATCTAAATAAGCTATAAAATCTAGACTTAAAGGCTGAATTAACAAATTTAGACTCTACTTAAGTTCCTACTGTTTTTGGAATTTTCAGGTTTTTATGACTTTTGACAGCTAAATTAAACTAAGGAAATAAGCTAGAAACTGCAAATAAAGACTTAAAATGTATTAAGCTCTATGAAAACTTAAATTCTACTGAATTTGATAAGCTAAATCCTAAAATTACTTATCTAAATGAGGCTGAGAACACAGCAGTACTAACTAAGGTTAGTACTGGTAGTGTAAAAGTTCAGCAGTACTTTCAAGAGAAAGTACTGCTGAACTTTTTACACTAGCAGTACTAACCTCAGTTAGTACTGCTGTGTTCTTAGCTTAATTTAGATAAGTAATTTTAGGATTTAGCTTATCAAATTCAGTAGGATTTAAGTTTTAATCCTACTGAAATTCTAAGCTAACAGTACTAACTTATGGTTAGTACTGGTAGTGTAAAGGTTCAGCAGTACTAACTTATGTTAGTACTGTTAGTGTAAATTAAGAGTGCACTAAACCAAACACCCCTTTATCATTATGACAGATTTGAGAAAAGCTTTTTAAGAGAAATCTAATGAATAAGTACTAAATACCAGATAAAAATTAGCTTAAAACAAACTTAACAATCATGATTAAACAACTGAATAAGCAAAATTCTAAGATCTTAACTAATTAAACTAATGTTTTTGGATTTTATGAGTATTTATGACAAGAAGTTGTTTATTTTTTGTTTTTTTTTTTTTCTTCTTTACATTTTCTTTTTTTATTATTTATCTATCATTTTTCTTTTTTTGTTTTTTTAATAATAACTAATGATCTATAACTATTTAAGCAAAAACAGACTAGAACATATAACTAATAAGCACTAGAAGAGATATTTAAACATTAATAAGCAAAGAGAATAAGCAAATAAGCAATATTAAGCATATAAGCAATAACTAAGCAATTAAACTGAAATTAGAGAAGAATGAAAAGAGAAACTTACTTGATCCTTTAGCTAAACAAAAGGAACCAATAAAGGCAGCTACAAGCTCCCTAGCTTATTAATAAGCTAGGGTATAAGTCCTTGGGATCTCTTCCAAGGTAAGATCCCCTTCCAAAAGCTCAAATACAATAAGATCCATGTAAGATTAAAACTAAGTAAGGTTAGATAAGATTATTACTGAATTCTAAGCTCTTATTCCAGCTTATAGACTGAAAGAGTTTAAAATGAGCTTATTAGCTTATGAGACAACTTTAGCTTATTAAAAGAGCTTATGACTTAAAATGAGAGCTTAGAAGACGAGATTTAAAACATTAAAAACTGAATTTCATTAATTAAAATAAATTGATTACAATACTTGAAAAAGGAAATTACATTTAAGAAAATTATGAATTTAAGCTAAAAATTAATAAAACTAAAAATCGACTACTAAAAAACCTCTGTCGTGTGTGTGTGAGAAGTGAGGTCTTTTTATAGTGCCAAGCTGAAGCTTCTAGGCCCTCTAGCCCTGCTCTCCAAACTTTCAATCCTGGCCAATCATTGCTTTAATCATTTGAGCTTCAATCGTGGCCGTTTGATCAAGATGTG